>JALXJV020000003.1:1023781-1067776 GCA_024633595.2 Lepomis macrochirus
CCTGAGGGCTGTTTCACAAAAGTAGAATTTAGAAATCCAGGATAAGAGATAAAGCTAGGCTTGACCTAGTGTGATCAGTGCATCCTGGCTTTATCAGTTTCACAAAGGCCAAACCAGGCTCAGAAGGTGCAACTAAGTCAAGCCAGGTGTAAGTAATTCAGATAAATGGGCGTCAACAACTTTTTTCAAGAGACCACGCTGTTGATCACAGATTCATTGATGCTGAAATGGAAAAGACGTGTGCAGCATACTCTATTTGCTGTTCCTCAATGAGTGTAAAAAGGTTTTGATGAAAAAATGCACATAATATAAAAAAAGAAAGAAAGAAGAAGTATTAAAACAGCGAGAAAAGCGTGGCAGACAATACTTATATACAATACTTAATAAGTTGCTAAAATAATCACTGCTCCTAACTGAAACTATTAATTATGACGTTACCATGAATAGTAACGTTATGTCACACCTACAAGTAAGCACCGGACCTTAATATGTCACTCAGCAAATGTATTAATTACAACCACTAATCAACATACTGTCTATTCAATTCAATTTTATTTATATAGTGACAGTTCACAACAAAAGTATTTCTTTTCTGCAGCAATACTACTATTACTAGTACTAGTGTTGCCCATTTAACCCTATTTTGAAATAATATGTCAATGCTGAGATATCTGAGTGTGGAGTCTGGGGTCCTCCCAGATGTTTTGAGCATTAAACACTTAATTTTCTGATGTCTGAAGAAATATTCTACACCAATTTATGGTGGAAATTATTTTATATAAATTTTATTTATATAAAAAGGAAACACAAAATTCAGCTGGCAGGTGACAATTCAAAATATAAAAAATATAATGCAGTATCAGCAGCTTGTTCAATTAGCTTAAGTTTCATTTTGGACAATGCACATACCTTTCTTCTATGTTTGTACAGCATGTTTTCTTATTAACCTTTCTTAAAGCCTTTTCAGTTATTTACCATTTTTTAGTGCAAGCAACATTTTTGACAAATACTTTTAAAAGTGTGTATATATATATATAGTAGGCTTGGCAGAGAGGCTGGAGGTCTGTCAATTTTGTGTGAAAATGGTGAACTTGTTTAGTCAATATGGATAATAGATAAAAAGTCAGTGTTGTGGTGCTCATAGAAAATACTGTATGATATCTGTAAGTTGACCCTGAGGCTGTGGTCTACCTACAGCCACATCCATAGGTGAAGACTTCCTGCTGTGCTGACTGATGTGTTTTACTGTCATATGTCTGAACTGCACACACTTGAAAAAATTAACAAAATAAAAAACAGACTTAGATATGGAGATAAAAGAAGCACTGAAGATATTAGAAAACCAGCAACTGCAAAGAGAAGTGATTCAGTGATTTAGTGAACTAGAAGTAGACTGTAAGCCTGACTGTAGCACAATGTATTGCGGTAATCAGTGTTTTCTCTCCCAAACACGCAGTTGTTTCATGAATAAACAGTGCACAATATATCCTCCTTATTGAAGTAGGACTATAATTTGAGAGTATTATAAAATGACATAGGAATCCTACATAGTGTGTGTGAGTTTCTTGAGTGACATAATGTCCGGTGCTCACTTTTAAGGCACAATATAACATTATAATTATGACAGTTTCAGTTAAGAGCTGTGATATTTTTAGCTTCTCACACATTCAGTCGGTCAACAATTGGCTGCCACTTTCTTTCGCTGGTTTATTGCTGTACCCGTGTTACCTTGTCTTTTATTTATCCTTTTTTATTATTTTTATTTTTTTACAAGTGCTTTCATTCCACGTAAACCTAACTTACTCGCTGATGCTCATTGTGTGCAAAGTATGGTGGACGCATCTTCCCTAGTTAGAAACCTAACTAACCTACAGGCTACTGAAAAAATATGCAGAACACACAGGCCTACATGAGAACATGGAATGACTGAAAGAAACACTTTGGTTTCTGATCGGCGTGACCGCTGAGTGAACAGATAAGGCACCAGGATTAACTAAGCCTGGCTGTTAGCCTGGTCTGGAGCAGGCTAGCTGCACAGAATAAATCGCCATGGTAACTTATGTGCTACTGCTTTCGTGAAACCGAGTCAAGGCTTAATTCAACCAGGATATCTGGAAAATCCCGGCTTAATCCTTATCTTGGTTTTGTGAAACAGCCCTCTGGTTTTGTAAAACAGCCCTCTGCATATAGGCGTATTTACCAACATGAATCCTGATTGTATGTAAATACAGTGTTTCCCCAGAATGACAGCGTGAGCTCTGTGATCAAAAACGATTTTACCCATTTTAAATAGCAACAAAATCAATCTAAAATCAGCGTTGATAATGTCACTGCAGGCCGCCACAAATAAATCAGTGTGTGGAAACGCCTATTGTAGAGGGTTTCCAGCTTGATCTCTAAAGTAAAATGAATTAATAATATCGCTGAAGGCTGGCAATTGGCCTACATAACGTGAGACTACACGTTGCAACATTATCCTCACTTTGATCACGTTACAAGACTAGTAGCATAGCTCGGATGGGTCTCACTTATTGTTGATACTTTAAGATATAGCCTATGCATATTAGCAAGTTATGGCATAGAGAGAAAAGGCTTAATAGCCTATGGTAACTGACATGGTGATCAACATCCTTTATCCGTCATGCTTCGGTGATTTATTTTTTTTATTGTAGAAAACACTTTATTATTTCAACAACTCGAAACATAAAATGGCATTGAAACAGAATTAGATTCCAAAAAAGCCACAACAAACAAAAAGAAAGAAGGTAATTGTGAGTCTAATTCAAGGATCATGATGTGCGTCTGTATTGCAAGGATTTTGTTAAATGTGCTCAATGGATTTTATCATTTGAGTTTAAGAACGTGCGTCGCTTTAAATGCTGCCACCACAAGGAATTGTGGGACGGCATTCTCTCCTTTCCTTTGGTCAAGGATAGTCCGGTGTACCCTATGCTAAAGGTGATATGAAAGGAAGCCTTGAGGCATCTTACTTTAAATACGCTCTTTCTGGTAAATTTTCCTCTAACAGGGATCATACTTTACTAAATGTATATCATGCTGTGTTCAAGAAATCTTAAAAGCTGAGCTGAGAAAGTATTTACTGAGGTAAGAAATCAGCGAGAATTAGGCTACAATGCATAAAACCCTCACTCATTCTCTCCCTCGTGTATCACATGGAGTTGAGAGTAAATGTGTTAAGTTAGGTCATTTATAATAAGACTGAGGCAAATGCATGTCAGTGGGCAGACCATGTGGGAGGTACCAAAGTGGAGCAAATGATGTGAATTTGTCTCCTATTTAAATGCCGACAGTGTGAGCAGTGTCCTAACCCCTTCATCCATCAAACATCACACAACCATGTTTTGAAAGCGTTTATTAAAAATGTTACAAACTTTGTCTTGTAGAAGACAACTTAGTAAAAACACACACAACTGGATGTTGGTCATTATTCTGTTGGTCCTGAAACAGGGATCCCTCCTCTGCTGCTCTACTTCAGCTTTGAATATTTTTTCCCTGTTAATGTTTTACAGGGTTTAAAGGGTGAAGGAAAACCTCTTGAGACACATTTGTGACTTGACTTTTGTTGGAGTGTGCAGCATTCTTTTGTCTCTCTATGTCTTCCTCACAAAGGATACTCCTCCACAGGCTGAAAGACAAAGAACACAATCATTACATTAATACCAATATGTGTCTGCAAGAGTTAGGGCAGAATTATCCACATTTTTCAGCATTACTTGAACTTTGCCTAAATTAAACACAGACAAAAAATGTTAATAATGATGATGAGTCTCTTGAGTCTCTGATCACAGAAAATGTAAAGGCGAGGATGAATCCAAGCAGGTGTTCACCGGAAGCTTTCTTTATTCACAGTGTTTGATACTAAGGGCTACAAACACATTTTGGTTTGTACTAAGAAAGCATAGAGCCTCAGCAAGAACCGATGCTGACATGCATGTCTGCCGTGTACCTTAGCTTATGAATTGGATTGGAGTATTTGTTAGTGGAGTTCACACTCCCCTTGTTCGGAGAAAACAAGATGGCTGACATCACATAAATAAAGGTGACAGCTTTGTGCTCCTACAGAAATACAGAATATACAGTGTTTAAACGATTGTCTGGTTTACTAAAGCATTTTCATCCAAAGCTGCTCATAACTTTGTTATTGAGACAGGCCAAACAGCTGTAGTGTCATTTCTCTTTAAACTTAAGGTTATCTCACACGAGCTTTCTGCAGTACAGTGATTTACTGAACGGCAGGTAGTAAGAAATCTGGTTGCCATAATCACACTAAAACCTGTATTCTTGGCCATGTGTACACGTAGGGAAAATAAACTACTGTGTTATTTAATACAGTAGTGCAAGATGCCTTTTTTCCCCCTGCCATAACCTGATGTGTCCCAGTAACCTGTCCTTTCTTTGTGTGGATGTTGACGTAGTGAGTATGGGAGTCAATACAAAGTAAGCGTAAGTTAGTGTGGTATTTTCAAATACTCTGGGGACACCAACAAACCCCTTGCTGCTTTGCAGATGTGTATGTGTGTGTGTGTGTGCGTGTGCGCGCGTGTGTTACCTAAAGTTGTACTCGGAGTCAGCGTGTGTTTGCAGCAGCAGGTCTCTGACCTCCTCAGGTGGATTCAGACCATGAAGTTTTGCTCTCTCCCATCTCTGCAGCCTGCTGATACCTGCGGAAACAGACGATATGATAAACGACTCGGGTGAATTGACAAAAGGATTGCAAGGCTTCTGTGGCTGTAAACCTGCACAGCTGAGATCAAGAAATCGTGCAATTCTCAAAGCACCCGCAAAGGATGAAATGCACCCCCAACCTGCGCACCCAAGCAGACAGCGTCTCGAGGTTCCGGTGCTTTTTACAAAATTGTCCTCTGTCTATGCAAATGAGCCTTATTGCAGAAGAAGTCCAATTCACAAACAGCAGCATTAATATCCACATGCAGTGAGTGAATTTATAAGCATCAGAGAGTTGGTGGTAAGTGAAGTGCATTTATACCGGGTGTCACACCCAGACCAGCCAGTATGGATTATAGCAAGGCAACAATAGTGAATCACAGTACATCACATGACACAGACTATACAATACCTGATATTCACCACCAGGGAATGAAAATATAACATGAAACCTACGGCTGTGAGAAGCGGAGATGATGCAACTGGACGTGGTTGAAGATATAATTAGAATATGTGCTCTTTCACTTTAAACATTTTAAGATAAGAGTGGAAAGCTTTGTTCTTGCAGCTACATTACAATTTTTGGGACCGCAACAAAACATTTAACATTTAACAGACGCAAAACACGAGCAAACTGCACTCAGCTGCTAAAGTTCCACTGCTAAATGTTTTGTGTGGTTAAAACCTGTTTCTGGACAACTTTAACTTTAACCTCCCAAAAAAAGCAGACCCAAACATAATGTAGAAAACAGCTAAAATACTGCTTTGTGCATCAAGATGGCAGGTGAGGAAACACAGACTGTAGACAAACATGGACATAATGTCTGCAGTATCACTCACAGGTTTATGAACTAGGACATTTTACAGCCTGGAGTTCTTGTTGCTAGGCAAGTAGATTCATCCTGCTTCCCATCTTTGAACAAAGCTAGGCTTGGATCTATCTCTTTAGAGGAAGTGCATACACAGACATTTAATAGTGATCTTATTTGACTCTGAGTTAGACAGCAACACAAATGCATTCCTGAAAATTCCAGACTGTTCTTGTTGGGCATTTTGTGACTCTACTTTCCAAACTGTAAGCCTTTATTCTATTTATCCTGTAGCACGTCTAACAGTAGTAATACTGGTCCTCTTTTTTCATTTAAAAAGCTGAAAGTTTAAATGGAAAAAATGGTGAAACAACTATATTTTTACTTTTTTTTACTTTCACTGCTCAGAGATTCATCCTGTACACAGATACACACCAGTAAAAAGGGAGAACCAATACTCTGGTCCCAAGCTGATACCAAAATTCTGAAAACATGACAGTACTCAATTTTTCAAAGTACTGTGGATCCAACATGTGAAAGAGGGCAACAAGTGGAGCTGCAGCGACAGAACTGCCTCAACTCGTTGAAAAGAAAGTGAGTAATATTACATTTGCAAAAACCAGCCTGCAAACTGTGCCATCAAACGTTTCACACTAAAGCAGGAAACACTTTCAACTTAGCTGAAGCACCTCAGACAGACTGAGTTTCAATTCATGCTATTTCCTTACCCTGAAATACACATTAATATTTTGTTTGAGACTGCTGGCATTGCTAGCTGGCCAACTATGTTCCATACAACGTTTGCAATGGCTAAACATTAAAGGCTACTGTGTTTAGGCTAATGGAATGTAAAATGTCATCTTTCGTCAAAATATAATGTTAGCGTTTTAAATACATAATTCAGGACAAATAGTCTGTCACCATGTCAGTACAGTTAAACTACTGCTTGTACTAGTAGAGGTGTAGGTGTGTGTGTGTGTGTGTGTGTGTGTGTGCGCTGTTTTCTTACAGTCACTGAGCAGTACCTGGTAACTGAAATCTCCTAATTTTCCTTCCACCCATATCCTTTTATTTATTACCCTACTTGTTGCTATTGTTGTTTTAAGTAATGTTAAATGTTTTTATTTAATTAAGGAACGGTGAAGTACACAGAATTTATTGTTTTATTTCAAGAGTTTTTAAGAAATGCTAAATTTTACTGGTACTGTATCGACTACTACATTCCTGGTATTGCGACATCCCTACCAGTAGTGTTACCACTATACCAAAATTATGAATTCAATACAATACCTGCCTGACTATGTTGATGCCAATACGCTACCGAATGACACCATTGCAAAAATCTAAAACATTAGAAATGTGACAAAACATGGAACTAAGAATTCTATCTTCTACGGTTTCCAACTTAACGGCTGAGGTCAAGAGCAACTGGACTTGGTATAAGAAACTAGAAGATGGTCTTCTAGTTTCTTATACCAAGTCCAGTATAAAAAATATAGACTGTATACAAAATGTTGTACACTCTGTCGTGAGCAGTAATGGGATTTAATTTGAATGTTTAATTAGCATCTTGTAAGTTTAGAAAACAATTTAGTGTTATGTCTTAAGTACTATCAAAAGTATATTTTTGCTTCAAATTTCACTCTGGCCTCTTCTTTAAGTTTGTATTCATCATGATATATTATCAAAATAAAAAGACAGAAACAAAATGTTTCAACAAAATGTTTGGCTGGTGTTTTTTTTCATCTACCAGTGCCACTGGCAGGTGAGCCAAAAAGTAATTTTTTTTATTAATTCATTTTTAAGTTGACACTGCTCTATCCATCTCTGTTATTATGCCAAAGCCAGATATTCTACAGCCTGTACATGTGTAGGAATGTTACCCGTGCAGGGCCCGAATCTCCAGTCCAGATCAAACTGCCTGAGCCTCTGCAGCTCCTCCTCTCGGGCTGGTTCAGTTTCAGCTCCTATAACAAGATTTAACAGAATTCAAGTCACAACTCAAAAATCCTTTTGACGTTAACCAACCAACCAACACCACTAAAATACTACAATAACTCAGTGAACTGTGAAAGAAGTAAACACTTCCTTATTCTAATGCTCATTTCCATACTGTGACAGCTTGAATTTCACATGGCACATACTGTATGTATCCACCATTAAAACATGTTTTAAAGCTATCAGGAACTGAAGGAGACACCGATTAAAAAAAGAAAAAATATGAATGAGAAAAACATATTTTAGCCTTTTTCACAGTTTCATAGATGCAGACTGAGATCTGGATTTTCATTGACTGTTTTTTTGAAGTCATGTTGCAAACAATGAATGCCTGTTTCACTGAGGGGAGATCAGATACCACAGAACACATGAGCCCTACAAACACTGTGCTGCTCCTCACCTTGCTGTGGCGGAGGAGGAGTTGGCCTCTTCTCTCGTTTCCCCCCCTTCCTTGCTTTCTTCACCACCTTGAATGAATCAGTTATCAGTCCGCGCTTGGTTGTCATAGTCACTGACCTACAACATACACACAAACATACGCTGTGTAAGTGATAATAGGGCCTCAATATCAGTGAGTTTGGCCGTTTTTTCCACTCAAATAATAAAAACGGTTAGATTCTGACAGGATGTTAACAACTAAGCATGAGAAAATCCCCTTATCATCTTTCTCCCTACAAAAATAAGTGTTGTCTCCTTCCAAATTGTAAGTTGGAGCTTATTTGCAGCTCCGTTGACAGTGCCTTCATTTAACCATGTTCAAAATGAACAACAGTGTGGGATAAACCAAAAATAAAATATCTGAATGCACTGCAGCAGAGGTTTTCAAGGTGGGGCTCCAAACTGTTTCAGGGGGAGGTTCAGTGATTAGAAATTATTACAATCGTTGATAAAAGGTTTAGGCTTAGAATAGCCTAAATGTTGGCGACTTAATTAAAGAGACAACTGAGACACTGTTTACAGTCTTTCCCAGACTCAGAAATTAATAAATGCCTTACGACAGACCTTTTTGTGTATTTGGTGGAGTCTGGAGTTATGTCAAACTGCAATATTAGGGTCTGGGTTTCACTGGCTGTTAGGGAGAACGAAACATTTGTAAGACCACTGATGACCTGTAACTTCTGATTAAGATATGTGAACTAGTTATGTGTCTAAGGATAGCAATTAGCCTTTGTATTAAAGTTATTATAATTTAATGTACGTGATTTTAGTTTGGTAATATATTCACACTTGTTATGTGGGAGCTCAGGCAGCAGAGGTCACTCTGCCCCATTCTGTGGACCCGAGGGAAACGCTTTTGATGTAAAATGTATGCAGTCGTGTTAAAGGTCATCAGAAGAGGAAATAAACAGAAAGCCTAAAACTGAGCCTGGACTTTGATAGGAGTTACATAATTTCAATTTCCTTTAAACATTTAGCCTAATAAGTCCAAAGACACTATGATCACATTCTGGGTTATTCAATAACGAATTCACAGAATCAATTCATTCAGAATCAATAAATATACATGCAGATAATATCAGCAGTGTCCCAGCAGAAATGATCCTGTGCCTCTGAGCAGGACATACAGCAACCTACAATTGTTCATGTGCAGGTGTTTGTTAAACAGGTAACAGAGAATCATGCTGCTCTGCACTGAGAACTGGGGGACTTTATCAGTACCAACACAGTGCACGTGTGCAGACACAAACTCCATCAAGTCTCTACAGCTGTTAGAGCCGACTGACAGCTGATCAGCTGTCGCCGTCTTCGGAAACGGACGTCGCTTCACGTGACGTTTCGAATGAAAGGATGGCCCAATCTCAACCTGCCCCCTAAACCCTGAACCGGTTCAGGGCCACAGACTTTACTGATGTCACTTGGAAAGTGACTGAGTGCAAGAGGCTGCAAGGGCTCGGACTGCTGTAAACGGGAATGCTTCTCTTCTTCTCTTATAACGTGGATGTGCCGTGATTTTTCTCTCGCCCCCGGGCTTCCCCTGGTGTAACCCCCGTGTTTCACGTCATACCAATAGGAACTGTGGGCAGTTTCCTCAGGCAAAGTCTGCAGAACTGCGGACTTACGAAAACGGTCTAAAAATGTCCCCGAGAGAGCCCTCGCGCACTCTTATCTGTCTCTGTCTCGAGCGCACCCATCGCTGCCACGCCCTTCTTCGTGTAAACACACTGTACCTTCGTTTTACGGACCAGACTGTATTTAAAAAGGGAAGGATTCGTAGAGTCGTCATAAATCATTTATAAAGCCATTATAAAAACCATTATAATCAGCCACGACTACAACTTTACAATCGGCTCAGTAACGTTACTTGATTCAGTGTCAGGTAACTCTGACGATTCAAAACAGCTAGAAGAGCTACGTCTACTTATCGATAACCAAGGCTGCAGGAACTAAGCTCGATAAAAATATATATCCGTGTTTCAGTGTGTGTGTGTGTGCAACTTAACGTTCAGCTAACGTTGAACATTTCAGCCTTATGTGATTGATAACTTTCAATACGACTCTACTGAACTTACCTCGTTATTCAACAGTAAAAAAAAAAAAAAGTACCAGTCTTTTCTCTTCATTCAGTCTGCAGCAAAATCAGCAGACCAAAACAATGACGACGACGGTTTCTTCTTCTGCCTCTGCGGCAGGCTCGAGACTATCAGGCTCATTTTCTGCCCCCTGTCGTTGGTTTTGCATATTACAGCTAAGCAGTGGGCAGGACCACTTCTACTTATGAAAAGATTGATTTTCATTGTATAGAAAAGCCTATATATTTGAACCTCTTTATCTTCTTTGAAAAATATTACATTCACAAATACAATAAATCATACATTAGCCTATATTGAAGCATTAGTCTGAAGAATTTATAAAATGTTAGTTAAAGTTTTAGCGGCCTAAACATGCTCAAAAACTCACCAAACTTTGCACGCATGTCAGAAGTGGTTTAAAAATGACATATTTTATGGGTCCTGCTCATGGGCGTGGCAGAATGGCTCGCAAACGCCACATACAAAATTGGAAAAAATTTGCCCCTCGTCCACGTTCAACCTACATGCACAAAATGTTTTGGGGACATGTATCATATCAACACACACAAAAAATACTTAAGAACCCATGCCCCAAACTCAGCCATTTTAAATTGAAAATATGATTTTAACCCATTTTTCACAGTTTACAGGGTGCGTACTTTACTACTAGCAGGTTGGCCATATCAACTTTAAATCTGTCCCAGAAAACCCTTCAGACAATGACGATGCCAGGCAAAACCCTGCATCACTTCTCCATTTGATCTGGCTTTGTCCAAGGCTGATCGCTTTCTAGAAATCCATTTTTGATTCCCTCTCAATAGCATTAGGCTCAATAATCAGCCTGTGCCCGCTTGTTTCACTTTTTGACCCATCACCAAAAAATGCACTCTCGCCTTTTCTGCTTTAATAACTAGACGACTGATCCTTCTGAATTGGAAACTGAGCATCCACCTACTCATATGAACTGTGTTCATGACATGATGAGCTACATTCACCTTGAAAAGATTAGGTATTCGAGGGATGATAAGCAATAAAATTTTTGGGAACCATTTCTCTCTTACCTTTCCTCTCAGTGTTGCTGGGATCACCCCCACTCTGCCATCAGCCTTTTAATTTCTAAACTTTTAACTGAGGATCTAGAGACCCCCCTCCCTTTTTATTTTTATGTACTTTTATTTTGTGTGTGTTCATCTAAATTACAAATCTCATCCTTCCTTTCTATTTATTTAATTAATTCATTTTAATTTTTTAATTTATTTTCAAGTATTTACTTTGACTCCTGTTAGAATCGCCAGGCTCGGGAACGTTTGTCTTTCATGTCTTGTATATGCTGTTGTTTAAAAAAACAAAATAAATAAAATAATAAATAAATAAATAAATTTTAAAAGACATTGATGATGCCATGTTGTAAAACTTGAGTTTTTGGTTAGCTGGCGCATGCAAAGTTCCAAGCTTCGTCATGACACAGAAAATTGTTGTAACTTGATAGTTCATGTTACAACAATTTTGTAACATGAACAAAATTGTTACTGTTGTTACATGACACCAGGTTACTAAGAAATAGTCCAGTGTTTCCAGGGCTGCAATGCTGCACAACATCTGCATCACTGCTGGGGACATCCTGGAGCAGTCTGAGAAAGAGGATCCAGTACCACCACCTACAAAGAAATGAACGTGGAGGCCAACATTAAGGAGATTCTTGAACAGTGTCCCTTACTGCTACAAGACAATGATTATTTTATTTTGTAAATTCAATAAATGGCTTTCTGATTACATGTTGTTTCAGCCAATAATTGCAGACTTTTTTCCTACAATTTTGTTTGCACATTAATATAACAAGAACTTGCCTTTTCTTTCACACATTCTTTGTCATCAATATTTATTATGGTGGATCTTTCTGTGGGAAATGCAAAGACCATGGCCTGCTCAAGAAACAATAAATCATTAACTCTGTAAAACAATAGACTAGCAAACATTGACTGAGAGACAATAGAAAGTGACACACATACACACAAACACAAGCAGGCAGGGTATTGACAGCAGGTATTTATTTTGCAGTGTGTTTAAAAGCAATGTTTGAGGGGTCTTGACCAAGCTCCATATGTGATGAGTTGGGAGTGAGAATGTGTTGGGATGTATAGGCTGATCTACATGCACACATGTCTATTGTAATTGTAATGATATAAGATAATTTATAAGAAATAATTTATAAGAAAACTGAATGTGTATCACAGTAAAGAACATACATACATACATACATACATACATACATACATACATACATACAGACATACATACATACATACAGACCAACCCAGGAGACAGAGAGTCAACATGTGAACATGTGGAATGCCAACACCAAATCTAAAGAATACTACCTGTCTGGGGATATTTATCCTTCCTTGACAGAGATTCACTAAGTGTCCTAATAAGGTTCTTGTTCACCGCTTCTATACATGTGTCAAGAGTCTATTGGTTCAAATCAAGACACGCTAGTGTCCTTAAGGCCACATGCAACCTTTTCTACATAGAGCCAGTCAGTCTGACTGTAATGAATCAAAATGAAGATAATTTGCGCAGTCTTTGAGTGTTTTCCTAAGTTGCAGTGTGTTTGCCCTTGTTGCCCGGCCACCATACATACGAAACTGTGAATTACTATTATGCCTATGTTAAAGAAATGCAGGATAACTGGGGCATTTAAATGTCTGTGAGAGCTAGAAGCTGTTAGTTGCTATTGTAACTCCCAGTTGTCAGTGTGCCAAGCTGCTGATACCACTTTTAGTACTGCGACATACTGTAAATGTAAAAGATGAAATACAATGGAAGCTGATCATTGCTGAAAATGGATGAAAACCCGATGATATCAGCTGAAATGCTTTGCTTTAAAAGGGAGCTGATGTGCATCTGCGAAAGGCAAATGATATAATGCCAAAGCTGGAAGTAAAAATAAATTAATTTGCTTTTTGTATTAATATCAGATCTAAACCTCATAAGCCCTCTACTGTTACTTTATTTTGAAACAACCACCTGATGTGGAAAGGCTATGAGGGATGCTAGAAACAAACTCACCCATTATAAAATTGTAAGATAGTGTGATAAAGAAGTGGGTTCATTTCATCGTGTTCTATGGGACTGTCCCATGCTAATGCCTCATTGGAAGGCAGTACTGAAAAAGTTTGAAGGGTGGCTCGGACAACCCTCGCCAGAAGCTCCACAATTGTGTCTGTTATGAGATAAATCTCTCATGCCACCAGGTATTACTAAAGCCGATGTCGGGCTGATGATGACAGGTTTTATAGCTGCTGCCAGACTTATTATCCGAGCCCACATAGACCAGAGACTGACTTTTCTATTATGATAAAGTTACCATCAAGGGCTTTTATTTTGAAAATTATACCTGTGTGTGTGTGTGTGTGTGTTGTGTGTGTGTGTGTGTGTGTGTGTGTGTGTGTGTGTGTGTGTGTGCACTAGTCTATATGTTTATTTATGTATGTACAGCAGAAGGTGGAGAACAAGAATCACATTGTGCAAATGTTTTCTTTTCTTTTGTGTCCATCATATGAAAAGGTTTTTGAGGAGGAGAGTTTTTGTAGCATTGTTTTGAATTTATCTCACCAGTGTGTCAGACTGTGTGTGTTTTTGAGGGCTTGTGTGTTATGTCTGAGTGCAAAGTTAGTTTTTTCAGCAAGATTGAATGATTTTGAATGATTTTGAGTGGTGAGCTTCATTTTGACTTGAAATAGAACGTTTGGAGAATTGCGGGAGAATTTGTGGATTTTTATGGATGTTTAGAGTTTTGAGAAAAAGAGGCATAAACAAGAAATGTGTTTAAGCAATTGAGAAAAACAGTGATAATTACTTATTTGCTGCACGAGGCTCTGTGGAGATAGCTGGTGATAGCAGTGATGGCTGAACTCCCACACACCAGACAATGATAAGAAAACATCCACTGTGCTTTATTCTGTATTTACATTCCCATTAGCTTCTACAAAGTGCTTGCAGGGTCCAGATAAAAGTGTACTGATGTGATCTTTGTGGCTAATGCTTTAGTCATGTGGACTGATGTAATCTTTACAATGATGATGGAAGTTAACCTAATGATGATAATAATGATCATCATTAGATTATCTTCAGATGATGATGCTGATGATGGGGACAGCAAGGCAGAACAAAACTGCAGCCTCTCCTCTCTCTCTCTCTCTCTCTCTCTCTCCATTACTGTTTGTAAATATCCAAATCAATACAAATCGGCCAGAACAGTCTGGAGCTCAACATGCTGAAGACAGTGGAGATGGTCGTGGACTTCAGAAAGAGCACAGCCCCACCCTCCCTCATCATCCTGTGTGACTCTCCAGTCGCTGTGGACTCCTTCTTCTTCCTGGGCTCCATCATCTCCCAGGACCTCAAGTGGGAGCCTCTTGATATGTCACACCTGTGAGGTGGATGGATTATCTTGGCAAAGGAGAAGTGCTCACTGACAGATTTTGACAGATTAGTAACCAATGTTTGAGAGAAATAGGGACTTGTGTACATACAGAAAGTCTTAGATCTTTGAGTTCAGCTCATGATGAATGGGGCAAAACAAAAGTGTTGTGTTTATAATTTTGTTCAGTGTAAGAAGACAACAATTTGAAGGTCATTGGAGAGAAGCACATTAGCTGTCTCCCCCTGTTACCAGTCTTTGTGCTTAGCTAAGGAACTGTACAGAGATAAGATTTATGCCAAAAGAGTTCCAGCTCTCATTTCATCCCTCACAAATGTATTCTTGTCAACATTTAGACCATCGTAGAATGCTAAATATTCCTGGAAATTTAAAATCAGGATCAGCCACATACTGTAATATTTGATGTGCTGTGGACTGGACTGGATGATGGTACGTGTGTTTGTGTGTTTGTGTGTGTGTGAGAGAGAGAGAGAGAAAATTATGTTCTATGTCGGTCCGATTGGTAAACTTGGAACAACATTTCTTCCTTCCTATTTCCTCCTATCCGTACCCATCCCCTCGTTTTCCATCCTCCTCTTATTCTCTCTTCTCTTATTCTATTCCCTGATTTCAGAAAGAAAGACAGAGACACAATAATATTTTATCACTTCCCAGTTCTAATTCAATGGCAGTACATTATGGCAGAGTGGGTGAAAAGGAGTAAAGAGAAGGTGTTTACTTGTTGACTAGTTAGTCAACATGATACATTAAGTCTGGCTGTGTTTTCACAAGACGGCTCGACCTATTCCATGAAGAAGACGAGTTACAGCCCTTGGATGTCTTGATACTGCTCTCTGTGTTGGATCTGAAATATTGATTTCTTTTTTTTCTTCAACACAAAATAATAGTGAAGATGTCAGCCGCATCTGGGGACAGCAATCTGTAACAGCTACTTCATTTGGACTTTACATCCATAATCCGTACATTTTGTTAGATTCCTTTAAGTCATATCTCATACAGAATATACAAAAAAACCTGTTTTGTATTTCTTCACACACATACTGCCAGTATGTGGTCTTGTATAACAGACTTCTTCACCCTACTGAAACCACCAAGTCGGTGGTAGTGAAGAGCTGGACCATCAGCATCATTAACCGTGTCAGTCCAACTCCTCATCATCACTTATTTCATTGGGTGAGTATTTCCCTTCATTCTGGTGTTTTTTTAAGATTATACAGTATTTACTTTGGCCTGGTTGGATAAAACAACAGCTAAAACGGTTACAGAAATTTATATTCATCAGACATTTATATTTAATGTAATTTATTGGATATTGATTATTTTATCACACAGATGCTGCTTTATTAAAGCTATGTTGCTAACATGCTATCATTTTATTACCGTAAAGTAGCAAAGCTGTTATTACACAAATGTGAAGTATTAGATATTTTAATTCAAAACATTATGTTCAAATATTTATATAATGTATAAGATTTAAGTGTTCTGTTTAAAGATTCCAATTCATACAATTTGTAAAAGCTTGAAGTTCTGTGTTTAAAAACATACAAGATATATGTTATTTCATTAATTCACTGTCAAGTAACAAAAATAACCAACCAATCAGGTTATGCTAGCATTTAATATTTTTTTGTACAGTTAAAATTCAATTGTAGGGAGGGATTTTCAGTTTGATTGTTTTACTATTTGTAGTTTATCATCAAAATTATAACTAGTGTGTATTACAGGATATAGGGTACCCCTAACTCAGGTAATTCAAATTAACATTCATTTAAGAAGAAGATCAAGTTGACATTTACACATGTAATTTTCTTCTGTTCTATGTAAGGGTGCATAAAACTTTTACATTTTCCCTAAACTGTCATTTGAACAGTAATTGTATCTTTGTCCACGACACATCTGTTTTCTTTGGGTAACATCTCAATTTACAACTTTTTATACACTTCTCTGAATAGGTAGTGATACAGGTGACACACACACACACACACACACACACACACACACACACACACACACACACTTAATGGTTTGCTTTAACTTGTGGTTTTATATTATTAACCAATCAATTAGATGCATCTTATTTTTTTGTAGATATAAAACCATTAGCTGTAGTTGTAGTAATTTATTACCCATTGTGTCTTCATCTGCTTTGTTAATGGACTAGTAATCCGATTAGCAGCTGCATTGGACAGTTGATGGAACTCTTTTGATTCTTATAATAATCTAAATAATGGTTCAATTGAAAGTTTCAGCTTACAGTATTAGAGCAGCATGTGGAGAGCGAGGCTTGTTGATATTTATCTGTCTCCCAGCCATACCCCACTGATCAACCCCTCTTGTAATTCACCAGTTCTTGGTATCAAGGTGTGGGCATTAACTCAGACTTCAAGCCCTATATCTGAAGATGTCCCAGCCAGGTGTCAGCATTAACACCAGCACATTCACCAAACCACCAAAGCTCAAACTAACAAGTGAACTAGGTGCGGCTTATTTTCACTGATTTCAGGTCACTGCTCATTTAGTCCATAGCAGTTGACAACAGCAAGGGGTCAGACAAAAATGAGCAACAGACAGCAACATTAGCTTGTAGCCTAGTTAATTCACAGTGAGTGGTAGTGATACATGAACAGGATTCACTGCATCTTAAATTGAGATCTGAAAGATAAACAAGATTTTCTTTTTTGGTTAAAACAATGTCATAATGTTTCTGTCAGCTTGGCCCTACTGTACTGCACAGGTTTAACATTTGAGTTTTGGCTCAATGTCACATTTTGTCTTATGTGTGTGTGTTTGTGTGTGTGCTTGAGGTGGGTGTTTGTCAATGAAAAAAGCCTACCAGGTGAGAGACACAGCTATTGAATCCTCGGTGATGACCAAGGTCAAAGGTTTGGGAATCTACAACAACAAGGTCATGGATGTTGCAGACTACATCACACCTACACAGGTATGGATGGGCTGATAAGATGACTGACAGTAGGATACAGTGATGCCGAATATACTATAATATTTATATTTGTTTTTTGCAGGGAGCTTCAGTCTTTGCATCATCACCAAAATAATCACTACAGAGAACCAAGTGCAAGGATACTGCCCAGAGGTCAGCTACTGTCAGTACTACCACAATATGGCCACCATTATCACGGCTTCAGTATCATCAATACTAGGGTGGTGATGGAACAGTGGATAAAGCATATGTCATTGGTGTGGTAGACCTGGGTTAAATTCCCCACTGTGACATACCAATGTGTCCCTGAGCAAGACACTTAAGCCCTAGTTGCTCCAGACTTCAGACACATATAGCAATTGTAAATCGCTTTGGATAAAAGCATCAGTGTAATAAATAAATGTAATGTACTTCACCAACCGTTACAACCACTGTACTTTGTAACCTCTCAGTTCAACAGACACAGACCGGATTGCCTCTGGGTGCAATTAGATAAACCAGTCAGAGCAATGAAACATGTGATGAGTTGGGGCAGTGTTTATATATAAATTTCTAAATGGCATGCCATAATATATATATTTTATATATATTCGATGCTTCGATGGGTGGAGCCTGATTCAGCTGTCAATCTCACAGTCGAAGCTTCGCAGAGAAACAAGAATCACGTCATTTTGCCAATATGGGGGTTCTCAACGTCTGATTTTACATAGAACAACCAGTTTTCTCCCAAGTTAATGCTCGCAATCGCCGCGCACAAAAACACACGATTTGACTATGAGTCGACTATAGGCAGGACTTCACAATTCATATTACAATTAACAGGACACTAAAATGTACAGGACCTTGACTCATATTTGTTCAGCACTGCCTAGTTTGATCTGAGTTTTGTGAGTCTGGTGCGTTGCACTGGACACAGGTCCAGACCTACAACCAATCAGAGCAGTGAAACTTAAAATCTAGACCAATGGCTCTCCACTAGTGATGTGCGGATAGATATTAAAGCATCAATATTTCTAATACCAACGTTTCCTGCTCTCAGATCGATACCTAAACTCAGTAATTTGGGGTGAGTGTGTGTTTTATCATAAATATCGTATTGTCACCAGGATAGTCTAATTATACTCAGCTGATAGGAATTACTTCTCCTTCTGCCTGTCAAAGTCATGCTTGCGCTATGGCTCTGTGACTGAGCTCCTTTGAAGTGAGCCTGGAGGCCTTTACATTTCCCACAATTAAATTCTTACTATGGCTGACTGTAACAGCAGTCACATCTGGCTGTATTATAGCTGTGAAGGTAATGATGACGCTGTGTGATGTGTGATGCGAAGACAGTGAATTACATTGGCAACACTGCAAACTTCGCTAAACATCTGAGATTAAGTCAAAATAATATGATGATATTACTATTATGAGGTCACATTACACTAGAAAAGTTAGTTTAAAAGTGTTAAAAGTATTGGTATCGGTATCGGCAATACCAGCCTGGGTATTACTTGGCATGGGATCGTATAGGAATTAAATGGTATCACACATCACTGCTCTCCACCATTGTTTCAATTAGTCTGATCATTATCAGGTGTAAACTGAAAGAACAGATTAATATCTGCAGAGTTTTATCAGGAACCCTCGCCGGGCGATGTCATGATCTAGAAATAAATTGCTTCTTTAATGTCAGCCTCTTTAACTTCAATAGATGTCTCAATCCATCTGGTGTACCATCAGGCCTTTGGGCTCATTTGAAGCTGCATTTGTTGGTTTTGTTAGCCACTTTTTACACTTACATTACATTTATTCATTTAGCTGATGCTTTTATCCAAAGCGACTAACAATTGCTATTTATGTCAGAGGTTGCACGCCTCTGGAGCAAAGAGGGGTTAAATGTCTTGCTCCAGGACACAATGGTGGATGGGTCACAGTGGGGGATTGAACCCAGGTCTCTCACACCAAATGCATAGTCTTATCCATTGCACCATCACCACCCAGCAGTGATGGCGTAATGTTGTTAGGAGTGGAACACGACATTGATGTATTATCACCATATAAAGCTTTTATGGTTACACCTTATGTACAGCTCCAGCAGACACTGAGCAACATTAGTCATTTTCTGATCTCCAGCAACTCCTGATAAAAAGATCTGCCAGCTTGTCGCTAACTTTGTCTGCCTGCCAAAAAAACCTGAACTTAAAGTAAAAAAGGTTAGGGTTGATGCAGCTTTAATCTGTGTGTGTGTGTGTGTGTGTGTGTGTGTGTGTGTGTGTGTGTGTGCGTGTGTGTGTGTGTTACCCAGAGTGAGACAATGTATAATTGTACCACGGACAGTGACTGCACAAAGCACCTCAACAAGCCAGGAGGTTATGGTGAGATCTTCTTTCTATATTTTTCTTATCCTTTCTACTTTTAGGTATTTGATACTTTTGGTATTTTGAATACTTTATAAGTGTTTGATGAAAATAGTGTTATGATTAGAGGTCCAATAAAGTACACTTTACTGCTGGAAGTGTACTATATCTGTTAGGATTATTAGGGGTCCAAGCAGCAAAGCATTATGGCCTATAACTTTTAAACCATAAGTCCATCCAGCCATCTTCATCCGCTTATCCGGGATCAGGTTGCGGGGTCAGCAGCTCCAGCAGGGGACCCCAAACTTCTCTTTCCCGAGCCACATTAACCAGCTCTGACTGGGGGATCCCGAGGCGTTCCCAGGCCAGTGTGGAGATATAATCTCTCCACCTAGTCCTGGGTCTTCCCCGAGGCCTCCTCCCAGCTGGACGTGCCTGGAACACCTCCCTAGGGAGGCGCCCAGGAGGCATCCTTACCAGATGCCCAAACCATAAGTCTCAGAAACATTTTTTCCCCCTGGATTCTGTGGGTCCATGTGAAGGATTGGTGAAAGAGGAGTGGTTTTTAAGTACAAAATCACATCTTCATCTATATTGCAGTCAAAACTTTCAAAAATCATTTCAATTTTACCACAGGTCATAGAGAGCTTTTTCAACACATCTACGGATGTGTGACAAAAATTTGCCTCTATGCCTATGGTCAAGAAGTGAGTCTAAAGCAACATTTAGAGTCTTTAATTTAATAAAACAAAAAAAACAGTACACCCAAAACTAACATTTGATTTAACTAATGCATGTGGTGTGTTTTCATTCTTCTTCCTCTCTTCTTTCTCATTGGGTTCATATTAATTAGAAGGTTGCCTAGTAGAAATTTTTCATTTTTCTCTGCCAAAAAGGGTTTGTACAGCAAACCTAAAAACACAAATAATGGCAGGTGGGTTGCAAATTCCACCTACTAGCACACAATGATAACTCATTGACCTCAAGGTGATGCTAATGATAATAATCAAGTTTACATATTCACAATTATCTCAAAGTGCTGGGCCTAGTGTCAAAATCGCTCATCTGCATCTGGTCTTCTGCTCAAAAAGTGTCACATTTTGCAATTTTTTTCTGAAAATCCTGTTTTTGACATTTTGTCACAAACCGCTAGAAAAATCATCCCAAAATGTTTAGGTCATAAACTCCCTAAGCTACATCGAATACCTCAACATTGGATCAACAAACAACAATGACCACAATAAATTATTGGCAAGAAAACAGAGAGTTTAGTAATCTTCTTAGACCCCGTCATTGCCGCTTCTGGCTATGTATATAACACATATTATATTAATATGTATGTAAGCTAATAGCTTATTTCTGTTTACCATTTGTACTATTGCTTTTATATTAATGCATATTGTCTGCGACGTAGCAGAAGGGAGTTACAAACTCTTTCTTCTACATATCTTGCACCTTGTACTTGTACCTTGTTATTACATTAATGCATACTAATGCATATGTATGTGTTGAATTAATACTTTAGAACTGGTATTCCCTTATTTTTGCTTTTCCAGTTTGCATATAGCTTTTCTTTTCCTGCTCAGGAATTCCTACAGGGAAATGTGTTCCTTTCAACACCACCGTCAACAGATGTGAGATAAAAGGATGGTGTCCTGCTGAAATCGACACCATCAAGACGTAAGACAATCCTGTAAAGTGATGGAGAGTTTTTTATAAGGCTTTACAATCACTGTTCTGTACTGTTATACTAATGAAAAGTTATATGATTATATGAAAGTCAGGTCAGATACATTTCTGTTGGGGCAGCTCTCTTAGTCACTAACCTAGTAATATTTATCATGCAGATAGTTTTCTTTGTCTGGCTTTTGAGATAATTGAGAAGGCAGGCCTTCACCCACTACAGTGGATTTAAACTGAATTGTATCCACTGGTAGAAATCTGAGCCATGACACACCGTAATAAGCAAAGACAACTTTGTGTGCTGACTTTGTGCGGCTGAAGAAAAAATAACCCATTTAAACACAATACTGTTTGTGTGTTGGTCTCTTTTCTCTTGTTCTGTGTTCCCCTTCCCTCTCTGTCAGTACGCCAATGATGGAAGTTGAGAATTTTACCATTTTCATTAAGAACAGCATCCGCTTCCCAACCTTCAACTACACCAAGTATGACAATTATAATTCTAAATATGATGATGATGATGATGATGTCTGACATGTTGATACGATGATATGTGTCTGTGTGCAGAGGAAACTTCCTTCCTACCATCACTAATGATTACATCAAAAAATGTAACTTTGACATGGTCAACAACACCTACTGCCCCATCTTCAGAGTGGGAGATGTCGTCCGCTACGCGCAGCAGAACTTCACTAAACTGGCAGACAAGGTAGAGTCAAGATACACGTTTAAGGTTTGTAGGGCAAGTTCAAGTCATGTCTTTGTAAGAAAATTCAAAATTCAAGGCAGATGATTTTCTGGGCCTTTATAAAGCTTCTCAGACTTACTCATAAGAACACTGAGAACTGACTTAAAAGTAAAAGAATTCTTGGCTCAAAGCTGCCCTTAAAAGTTATTTATATTTAAGTTAGTTATCAAGCATCTCAGACCTATTTTCAGTGAAGTGTAGGAGTAAATCTTGAGTGTCAGTCTCCGAGCTGATTCACAGCATTTGCTGTGCTGCAAACGGGATTTTGGATGACGCTGTAGGCAAGGATCAATCACTGAATAGCTTTCTCAAAAAAATTCAAAGGTAATTCTCAAATAAATTCACATTGAATGGTGAAATTCCTAAGAGGAGTTTATTCAACACACATTTGACAATAAATTATTTTCAAGAGAATACATTATAACATTTGAAAAGTTGATCATTAAATGAGCACCATCAGTTGCGCCTACAACTCCTGTGAAGCTGGCTTAGTGGTCAGAAGACTATAAAGGCACCATACAGCCCATTTACCATTAGTAACCATTACAAATGTTTGTGACATAATTGAAATATAATCATTCCTTTGCATAGGTCTAATAACTAAACACCTAAAGATCAGTTTCCTGAACTGAACCAATGCGACAATAATACATTGTTTCAATTTTCCAACTGGTCCTGTTTGCTTTCACAATATTTATAGAGCAAAGACGATGAGGGACACAACCGGTAGATCGGGAGCTGTGAAAAACAGAAAGCAAACAGGGCCCTACAGAATCCATCCATCCAACCATCCATCCATCATAAACCGCTTATCCTGCGTACAGGGTCGCGGGGGGGCTGGAGCCTATCCCAGCTGACATTGGACGAAAGGCGGAGCGCATCGCAGGGCTACAGAGTCCATTACTTTTAATAAAGACTTGGCTGGTACTCCATCAAGGGGGCTGGAAAGAAACTCTCATTTGTGATACTGTTTTTAAAAGCTCAGACAAGTCATTGGGATAAAACTGGTTAAATCTATCATGTTGCCGGTGGGGGACTCTGAGCAAGAGGCACAGGCGGTAATAAAGGCTCTAATTGACGCCACCTTATCAGTAAAATAAGACAGTAACAATTCACAATCATTACTTTTAGCTGTGGCACAAGGAGGGGCTGAATTTAACAGCTCCACAGTCTTAAATTTTAGAGACTGGATTTTTTTCCATCTGCACTCTGCTTTTCAGCATTCCCTTTTAAGGCTGCAAATGTTGTTGTTTGTCCAGAGCTGCTGTAGACTTACGTCTTAATTAATTAATGCATATATCCCTACATACTACATACATAAAAAGTTGAATATGTGAAAGGGGGCTATCTGTACTTCTTCTATTCTGTATTTATGTTCTTCACTGTTGCAGTACTTGCTGCTTTCTTCATACTTTGTATGTACACAAAGGCAAACTAGTAAAACCTACATGGTAATAAAGTGTATTCTGATAAATATGAAATTCTATAAATGACTATAATAATACATTAATCATACAGTAATAATAAATAAGTCCTGTTTTAAATGACACCTACAATGGTAGCTTCCTGTGATTGGTTCAAATAGTATTCACCCCAGAAATACTCCAGAGCTCACTTGACAGCGGTCAAGTCCACCAGCAGTAGTTAGGGTCGCATCCAGAGTTCGAGTCCAGCCTTCACACTGACCAAAACAACCTGCACAAACGGGGTAAAGCTCCAGGGTTCTGTTCAACTGAACCAAACAAAGTCAGTGTGAACCAGCCCAAAGTCTCAAATCCAGTGACTTAATTCTGGCCTAAAGTCTAAAGTCAAGTTGCAAGACCTTGTGACCAGTATCATGAGTAGGATTTCCTAGAATTTTTTATACTCTAAAAAAAAAAAAAAAAAAAATATACTCTAAATCATCACCTATGACCCACTAGAATTGTGTGACAGTGTCTGTATCTCGTGAGACGGTCCCATCTGTCTGATGTTCTTTTACAGGGAAACCTCTTACAGTGGTCACACCTGTCCGGGTCAAACTGACCACTATAAGCAGATGATTATTTGACTTTATTTCTAACATCTGTATATTTATCCCACGAAAATTAAGTAATGAAATGGACAATTACTTTATTTACTTAATTTTATTAACTGTTTCAAACAGTACAGCTTTTCAAATGTACAAATAAGATGACTATACAGTGCTATTCAATATCCACACAAAATACAAACTAAGTGGTACAGACAGAAAATTAATAACTGTACTGATAATTATAGTAAAATTAATCATAATAATAGTAGTAATTGTAGCAGTGGGTGTCAAGCAGGAACATACATGAGAGCAAGAGACCACTGAGCTTGTATAATTACCTCTATTTTTCAGCTGGGCTAAAATCACTGATGTATTTTCAACTATTTCTCTTATTTTCTTACTGGGTGCAGCCTATTATCAATAACTCAAAATCTCAATCCTCAATATTCACATCCGGTGAATGACCGTGATTAAACAATACCTGTTTCAATATTATCACTTCCACATCAACTTTATAATCGCTCGCTTTCACCGCGATGAGCAATAGCCAAAATCACAATAACCAGGACATCATAGTACACCATATACACTGTATGAATACTCAGTTCTACAGACACCAGACTCCATTCAAAGTAGCATCAGAGTCTGACAGTGTGGGTTGCACAAGGGGTGCTGGACGCTGTGTGTAAAAAAATAGAGCTGGTTTTGTGCAATTTATGCTGGTTATCCTACCACCGTATCAGTAGTGCTTGGTTCAGAGTTCCTCACATCAGGGATCTTCAGGTCTCATCAGGTCTCATGTGGGTTGGCTCAGCATCAACTTGAACTCAGTTCAAATAATAAAATAAAAAAACTGGCCTGCAGTCACTGACATGGCCAGAATAGTTCATTAGTTAAAGGCACAATATGTATTTTTTTGGCTTAAAAAATATAAGAAATCACTATATCCATGTTATATATTTTTTAAAGTTGTGTATTTACATTATCCCGACAGTTCCAATTAACTTCTAAATCCAGAGAAATTAATATTTTAATTCGAAGACACGGGCCGTGTCTTTATTTCCGTTATGTCGCCCGTCTATCACGTCATATCCGCGTTTGCCTCTTCCTTCCTCGCTGAACTCGGGCGGAACCGCCAAACTCAAAGAGGAACACTGACAGTATAAGGGGAACACCCGATAAAAAAAAGTCGGCATTTCGGCATTCAAGCCGAAGCGGCGGAAAGAAGCTGAGAGAGGCCGACAACAGAACGATTTTTACTGTTTTCATAACGCTATTTCATCACTAAATCCATATCTGAAAAGTTTTGAGGCGAGAAATCAACTGTGTAGATGTCGAATATCGGCAGTTTTACTCATAAATGATGGCGAATCGAAAATGTGCTCCAACGCTTGAGTTGTGACGCCCGCAACCGCCAGCGGGGAGCTCGCGAATCAGCCCGCTGGAGAAGCTTACGAGCCGGCCTGCCAGATCAGCGCACAGAGCCCTCAGACACGCAGACCACTGCAGCCAGCACGCCGACAGTGAAGACCCACAGCTGGGAGATATTTTTAACGTTCGTACCGCTGTTATTCTGTCATTACATTCTGAGTAATTTTGTAAGGTTTTAACTTAAATCAAGAGACATCTGGATCATGTACTGAAAAATAGTAAGAGAAAATCTGGTCGTGTGAAACTTCGGAAAAAATAAACAAATAGAAAGAAAGGGGACTGTCTTTGCTTTATTATTATTATTATTATTATTATATTACACATTACATAGTGTACAGTATAGTTGTGGTCACAGTATTTGCCTTTTATTTGCTTTTATTTTATATATTTTTTATGTATGTCTTGTTAAGTTAAAACCTACAGTTAACCCGATTCTGAGCTTTTTGTTCTGGGGGATAAAACCTGGCCATTATAATAATTAGAGAGATTTAGAGAAATGCAGGCAACCTCAGCGCTCAGGGTGTTGCGCAATACCAGCAAGAACGCATCGTCTCAAACAGTCAGCAGTGTTTCGTGGTGCTCGCGTGACATTGCAAGTTCATTCTTCCAAGAACGACTAGCAAGAATGTTCTCCCCAAGAACACAAGTCCGTTCTTTGCATTCTTGGTTTTGAGAAACACCCATTATTACCTCGCTCAGTGAACATGTTTTCTGCTGGAGATGCCAGATTCGCTGCTTGACAGTGACAATGACAACAACTCCCATGAGCCCACGCACTTTCCGACGCCATCAAAGTACGCCTTTTGTTATTATTTTGATTGAGTGACCCCTGGTGGACAAAAGTTCCATACTGTGCGCTTAATAGCCTTTTCAAATGATTTCTCAGATGTTCATTCCTCGTCACGCTGCTGGCGCTTTTACCAGCTCGTAAAAAATGCGGCGCTCCTACTGCAAATGAATTGAAAAAAGATGATGGTGTCAGAAAAAAAAATGCTTTGGTGTACACGGACCCGCACTTCCGTGTTGTTGTGTTTTTAACCCTATGTGACCTGGGTTACAATAAAAGGTACAATGAGCTCTTTAAGATGGTGCCTGACACATTAAGAGCTTTTTGGTTAGCAAAAGGATTTTAAATTCTATTCTGGATTTTACAGGAAGCCAATGCAGAGAAGCTACAACAGAAGAAATATGATCTCTTTTTCTAGTTCCTGTCAGAACACGTGCTGCAGCATTCTGGATCAGCTGAAGAGTCTTAAGGGACTTATTCAGCTTGATAATAAAGAACTGCAGTAATCCAGTCTAGAAGTAAAAAATGTGTGGACTACTTTTTCTGCATCATTTTGAGACAGGATATTTCGGATTTTTGCAATATTATATAGGTGAAAAAAGGTGGTCCTTAAAGCTTGTTTTATGTAGGAGTTAAAAGACATGTCTTGATCAAAGATAACTGAGATCCAGGTTTTTTCATCCTGAAGGGACACTGATTGGTTTCATCTGGCTTGATAGATATAGATATATAGATATAAACAATAACAGCAACAATAATAATAAATCAAGTCCCCAAACATGTCCACAAATTTAGTGGAAAAAGTGTCTGCTGGGTCCATGACTGTTTGGTTCATTTTGTCATGAGTAGTGATGGTCGAGCAGGTTGAGAACCCAAATGCAGGACACCAGAGCTGAGCAGATACAGTCCAATGATTTATTAACAAAAAGAAAGCACACTTACAAACTGTGGCTAAGTCCAAATAGAATCCAAAGGGGTGTAGATGAAACAGAGGTCCAGAAACAGCAGGAACAAATTCAGGCTACAGACCAACATGGGATACACTCAACAATGAACCACCAAGGACTGAAAAGAACACAGGCCTTGAAATACTCAGGCAAACGAGCAGGGTGGGAACACAAAACAGGTGTGAGGTACTCAACGTAATGAAACCGAATGGGGAAGCAAAAGTAGACAATGAGAGCAAAGGCAGACAACTTAAAACAGGAAACAGAAACACAGGCTGAACAGCACTCAGACAAAAACGTAACTTGACACAAACCTACGTCTCAAAATACAGAACCAAGTAACATGGACAAGTCAGACTGACAAAACCCAGAACAAACAACAGACCATGATGAATAAAAAACAGAATACATGTAAAATCCAAATGGGACACAAACTAGTAAACAGATCTAAGAACTTAAACACTCAAGTAAGACACACACTCAAAACACTGAACTAAGATGCTGGACTGGTAAAAGTAAACTTAAACATACCAATGAACAAAAGACTAAACTTAATCAAATAATGAACCACAGAAATACAGAACCCTAAACCATGAAACCAGATACTAAGTAAACTAGAGAATGTGAATGAATAAAAATAAATAAGGCTACAGAGAGAAACAAAGAATCAAACACGGACTTAAAGAGGAAAGACATGAACACAAAACTACACTCCTAACAATATTGGATTTCTGATCAGACAGTTAAGGGTAAATTATTTGAACTGAAGCAGTACAGTAGAAATAGTTCAACGAGAAGGAGCTGATTAAGATGTTTTCAAACAAAAAGAGCGCCTGAACTTACAAGGCATTGACAATGTGTGCACAGATTAGTTGTCCCCCATTGTCCTAATGCACTGCAGGGACCACCGGCTTCACATCCTCTTGGTGACACAAATGTTCTGAAGCACAGAGCGCACTGCTATCAAGGCGCAGACTCTTTCAGGATGCATCCGCAGCTCCCAGTGAATGATAGAAAATATAGCTAATAACCAGGGTATGGTCAGGCACACATTTGTTTGTATGTTTATTTATTTACGAACCGATGTCACACTACCTCCTGCAAGAATTGTAACATTTCTTCCAAACATACTAGCCAGTACAAATTGGTTCCTTTAAATGTCATTCCCAGAAGCCTGTTCATGTGTCTCATTTTGAAAATTGTGTCAGGGAGGAGTGATTGGAATAAAGATCAGCTGGATATGTGATCTGGACAAGTCAGATGACCAGTGTAACCCTTCATACTCATTCACCCGACTGGATGCCATGTCCCAGAAGAATGAAGTCTCACCTGGCTACAATTTCAGGTATTTAACCACATGGTTGGACTGATATGTTCCATCCACAAACTAGAAAACTCAACAACCATTGGCCAGAATGCCATGAAATCATTTGTTCTATTTCGTGATAGGCTTCGCCCTCTAAGGCTATCGCAATTGGGTATACCCTTCCGCGTGCTTCGCGCCGCACTGAGAATTTTAGGCTACTTCACCCACAGCTCTCCTACGTCCGCACCTTGTACAACGGTGAGACCCTGCCTTCGGCTCCCATTTTTCTTCAGCACTGAGAGCTGTCTAAAGAGCAGAAGAATTATCTAAAGAGCAAAAAAATTTCCAGCCGGAAAAAAAGAAGGATGTTGTCCAGCAAGCCGGTTAGAACGAGGCGCAGACACACGGGCTACATCGCACTGGGTGATCTCCGTCCCCGCTATGCGAGGCATGCCTCGGGTTGGAGTACGCCAGCCGAAGCGCCACTCGCTTCGCGACTGCCTGCTCTGGCGCCCTTTCCCCAAGAGTGGCAGCCGGGTGGATAGCTTGCCGCTCAGAATGAGGAGGTGTGACGGTCCACCCGCTCTCTGGGCGAAGCCCTCGATCTTCTGTTGAAGGAAGAGCGGGAGGTGGATTGCTCCGCTCTTCCCATTCACGGGTCTCCAAGCGGCTCCTTGCTTCCCGTTCTGACCTCCAATGACGCCGGCCTCGACGCTACTAGGTTGCCGCGGCGAGGCAAGCTAACGTTGAGCTAACGAACAGCTAACATGACACTCACATGCGGTCTGCCTGGAACAGCCGACCATGACGGCCTCGTGTGCCCATCGCTGCTCCACATTAGCTGCGGCTAATGACATCTAGCAACCGGTTTCATTG
The DNA here is from genome assembly GCA_024633595.2 of Lepomis macrochirus. Taxonomy (NCBI): domain Eukaryota; kingdom Metazoa; phylum Chordata; class Actinopteri; order Centrarchiformes; family Centrarchidae; genus Lepomis; species Lepomis macrochirus. Next base: position 1,053,298 of record JALXJV020000003.1, read on the forward strand.
CTGCTGGCCGACCATCGCCGGCCAGAGCGACCACTGGTAAGCTATGGGTTGAAAGAGCTGTGTGAATCTTGTTGCTCCTTTGTGGAAGTTGTTGAACAAATGCTGTCTGTGCCGGTCTCAGTCGAACCAGCCACACCAAGCACACATTTCCCACACTGTGTGAGCCAGCTGCCGTTAGCCGCGTGGCTAATGTGTAGCTTGAAGCTCAAGCAACAAGCAGCACACTCTGTTCACAATCAGAGGTCCCTTCACACACCCCTCCCCACAGAATAGTATTAGCCCATGACAGCGGACATTCGCTTCGTGTGGACAGAACATACACACTCTGTACAGATATTTTCTCACGATGAAATCTACAAGCACGTGCATATTCACAGCATTAATAGCATGGTCCTTCTGTGCTTCCAGGGGTCCCCCCTTGGTTCACAGAAGTCAGACTGTGTCAAATGAGCCCTTGAAGCGGTCATTATGCTTCATGCATACAGGATAGCACTACACACCCCCCTGCGTGTACTGTTATCCTATCGCCGCTCTACACATTACACACGTCCCCCTCCCCGGCAGAGCCCAGCTGCGGGCTTGTGCATGACCACGGCATCACCGACGCAGTCCCTCTTCCTGCATCCAAAGGTGTGTGACAGGCTGTGTTGTGCACTGTACATGTGGGCTGTACGGCATCAAGTGTAAGCCAAACACGCTACCCACGGCAGGTGACAGTAACGCTGGGGAGAATTGTTTTTTGTCAATTGCATGACCTAGTGTTGCACATTACAGACAGCTGCTCTTGACATTATGAAGAAGCTGCTGTCTCTCACTTCCACACATTATGTGAGCCAGCTGTGTGTTAGCCAAACGGCTAACAAGCAGCCTGGGCTTGCTGCAAAGCTGCACATCCTCCCTCCCTTTCCCCCCCTCCCTGACATGGTCAGGTGGCTGGCCTAAGCCCAGATGTACGCCTTCCCGCCCTCTTCCCTTGCTGGTCGAGCAGCGTGGCGATGAGCTCCGGCCTCCCTCCCCTCACCAGGGGAGTGGCACACATGGACAGGTTGCAGCTGGCTGGGTGGCTTTCATGTAGTCTGGCTCCAATGCCACAAGCAGAATATTTCCTCCTTGGCCCGCACTGTCTTTACTGAGTCAGTGGCTGCCGCCACACTGCGTGGACCGCTGCAGCCTGCTGTGCGCCTTCATGCAGCTTGGCCCCGATGTCGCAGGCAGACCACTCTGTTGCCTGTCCCTGCCCTCCCCCCCCCCCGTCGGGGGAGCGGCATGGTTATGGGCACCGTAGGACGCCACACATGGGAGGACACCCAACAGACCCCTCTGACTATGTGTGAAGGTCTCTCACGATGTGGCCCGCGCCCCCCGCCCCCCAGGCGACGGAGCATGGAGGGCCCTGGTAGAGTGAGTACTGGCTCGCCTCCCCCGGTGGCCATGCCTTGCCGTCACATTGACTCGCACATGCATGCCACGCAGGGAGGCACTCCTCCTGACTGGCCATGACCCAGGGCGGGGTGCACTCGGCACAGCTACTGGGCCTGGCCAGGCAGCTGCTCCTGTGGGCGGGCACTCACCTGCTCTAAATCAGACCAGAGTACATCCCTGGCATGTTGAACAGAGGGGCGGACATCATGTCGAGGGGAGTCCCTCGCCCAGATGAGTGGCGTCTCCATCCTGATCTGGTGGCCCAAATCTGGCTCCGGTTCGCCAGGGCAGAGGTGGATCTGTTTGCCAACAAGGAGAATGCTCAGTGCGCCATCTGGTTTTCACGGGCTTCGTGAAAACCAGATGAAAACTCTGCTGGGAGTGGACGCCTCTTCTCACCCCCTTTGGCCCCCAGGCTGCTGTATGCCTTCCTGGGGCGCTCACTCTCTCAGGTGGGGGTGCAATCAGGAGCCTCTCAGAGTCTAGCCGCAGAGAGGCGACGCATGGAGGGCTTAGGTTTCTCCCGGGAGGTGGTTCGCACCATCCAAGGGTCGAGGGCTGCCTACACTCAGTCCTCTTACTCCTTTAGGTGGTCGGCTTTCCAACACTGGCATCTGGACCAGGGGACAGACCCGGTCGCTTGTCCGTGCTTTCGTTCCTCCAGCTGCTCATGGACAGGGGACTGACGTTCAGTACGGTTAAAACCGTTAAGAGGGATTTGTGGGCAGTACTGTGTTCTCACACCCCCTGGTGAAGTGTTTCCATAGGGGGGTGCAAGGCGCAGGCCAGTGACACGGCCTGTTGCCCCACAGTGGGATTTCGCACTGGTTTTACGCGCCTTAACCCAAGCCCCGTTTGAGTCTTTGGAGACAGCGGACCTGAGATTCCTTTCGGCTAACGTCGCTTGCTCCTGGCCCTGACATTGGCCAAGAGGGTCAGCCATCTGGCTGCCCTCCCTGTGGCTCTGTCGTGTCTCAAGATTCAGGGTGAAGGCAGCTTGGCTGTTCTGCGCCCTAACCCAGCATTCATACCTTAAAGCATTATGAGCTCCTTGCGGTTGCAGGTCATCACCCTCTCGGGCGCCCCCCTTAGGGGTCGGTGGATGACACCACGTCCTACCTCCTCTGAAGAAAAGGCATTTGGGAGCCGAAGGCAGGGTCTCACCGTATATATATACAAGGTGCGGACGTATGAGAGGCCCACGTTGTGGGTGGGTGTAGACTAAAATTCTCAGTGCTGTGCAAGAGCTCGGAGGGGTAAGCCCAATAGCGATAGCCTTAGAGGGCTGCGCCTATACTCATAGAATCCGGGTTACAGTACGTAACCCCCGATATCCATGGTCCCCAGGGAATAATTTCTAATTACCTTTTCTAATTACACATTACCTTTCTCTAGTAACAACTGACCAATACCTTTACTAGAAATATAGGAGTTTCTAAAGGCAAATTACCATGGACAGCTTTCATAAGTCAAGTATCTGAGCCACCTATATGAAATGAAAAGAGTTCCAGATTTTAAAACTGGATTTCCTTCAAGGACTCTACATAAAAACAAGCATTTTAGCATACAACATAATCAAGTAATCAATCAGACTGCATTATATTGTTGTTATTAGTTCTCTTGACCACTTGCAAAATTTGTGGTTATGATTGATTGATAATGTTTTTCTTGTCTGTTTGTGCAGGTTTGCCAAATATTATAAGATGGAGAATGGGACAGACTACCGCACTCTGGTCAAAGCCTATGCTATTAGGTTTGATGTTCTGGTCAATGGAAATGTGAGTATATAGCTTACTGAGTTTGTGTATGAAGTGCTCATTCCTAATCAATACAATAAGGTTTAAATTAGGGCTGGGGCATGTTAACGCATTAATTAAATAATGCAGACAATTATTTTATCTCATGTTAACGCCGTTCTTTTAATTATTATTATTTGAAAGCCCGTTTCTCTCTGATTTCAATTAATTTTCACAATATGTTCCACACTTGACATGGTAAGACCTAACGTATAAATACCAGGTGCTCTATAGTGTAACATAGGTGACACATGAAGTGACGTTTAAGTCCTCCGTGTTTGAAGTCTGTGACAGTTAAGAGCCACATCAGCAGAGTTGTGTAATATATAATACCTTGATATGCTACACGTGCAAGGGCCCACCCAACACATCTACATGTTCAGTTATAGTCGTAGTGCGAAGTGCTATGCAGCGTGATGATTAACACATTTGTGCAACGTCCGAAGTGCATAGCAAATTCACAGCCACACCGGCTCCAGAATCTGTAACATGGCCGCCTCACACCTCGACAAGGGCCCGCTCAGCGCTGCTTGCAGCTTTGATTTAACTTTTTTTACAGTAGCAGTTACATAGATTTTTATGCACTTCTGCATCTTTGTAAGCATCTTACATTACAAATTGCAAATATCTTTAGCATTACTAGATGTCTAGGCAGAATCATCCATGCAATTGCATGCAATCTTACTAACCTTAGTAGCCTTAAAGCGGGTTTGGGACACAGAAAGGTTTATTATCTATAAAATAAGGTCATATAAAGTAGCTATGATCAGTAAGTATAGATTATCAGGCATCATAAATATTGTTATATGGTGGTTTTACATGTCCGCTCACAGTTCAAAGACGTGCACGTTTGGAAACCTTCTGCTGATGGGGTTACCTTCTGAAATTAAACTCTGCACCTCTGCTAATACAATAATCACAATGTAAACAGTGGAGACTTTGAATATAGTGGAAAAGGGAATGAAATCAACAAAAGAAGTAATTTCTTGCACAACTGTATTTGTGCTAATGATCACCAGGAGACTGAAACCTGCTGATATAAACTATCAGTTTTTCTTCGTAGGCAGGAAAGTTCAACATGATCCCTACGCTCATTAACATGATGGCAGCCTTCACGTCAGTGGGAGTGGTAAGTTTTACTGGTATACTTGACACAAGCAGTCTAGTCTAAGTTCATTATATATCATTCATGTTTCATTCAGTGCTTTTGTGTTTCTTTTCTCAGAACTGATAAACAGAGCTGTATATTACCTTTTTATCTCTGACTACTTTATTATGAACTGTGTTTAGTTTTAAAACATGAATAGTGAAATCATGGAGGTTCCTCTCTACTCTTGTTGAGTGCTTTAAAAAGACATTTTATTATTATTATTATTATTATTATTATTATTATTATTATTATTATTATGCAGGGCACAGTGCTGTGTGACATCATACTGCTGAACTTCCTGAAAGGAGCAGAACAATACAAGGCCAAGAAATTTGAAGAGGTAAAATATTTTGTTCTTAATGTGTTGTGCACCTATTAATCACAGTTTTGGTAATATGTGGTTTGTCCACACTTGATTCTTTTTTGCCACTTGGGTGCAATAGAACAAGCTGTAAACATAACAGTGACAACATGGCAACCACATTGCTCTTTCTTCTTTGCCTACTTAAAAACAACTCCATGTAGCCACCACCGGTGGCTCAGCCTTTAAAACAGCAGCACGGCAGCCACACCAAATGAAAAAGCACTCTTACTCACCTCTTTGAATGTCATCCGACGAGCCGTGCATTGAGCAAAATCTTGACATCTGACAATGTCTAATGTTTAAATAGCATGACTGCAAGCTTGCAAGTGTGCTCTGCTAGGCTACTTGTCAGATTTTGCGTTTCACCTAGCTAAAGTCTTGTTGTCTTGTCACATGATCAAATAGAGACTTAAGATTAGGCAGCCATACAAATATTACCCAGCAATCATATGTAGCTATGTGACATGAACATACCCTACTAAAAAAATAAGACTATATTCATTCTGTGGAATCTATTTTTTTATACTTTGCTTTTTATAAGACTTTAGTGGATAAAACTACTGACTGACACCATGGCAAAGGGGGATATGCGCATTTGAGGGTATACATACCATGTGATCTCATTGTTGATGAAGTGGGAGGAGGCAAGCTGTGCATCTACATTTGCATGATCAACATATTTGAAGTTTTATTATATAAACGACAAAGTCCTGCTCGTAACTTGGCAGTGTGTCCCGGGCCCTAGTGCGGCTGCACTGACCCTTGCCCCACACCATTACACGTCCACCAGCCTGAACCGTTGATAAAACGCAGGATGGATCCATGCTTTCATGTTTTTATGCCAAATCTGACCCTACCATCTGAATGTTGCAGCTGAAACCGAGACTCATCAGACCAAGTAACGTTTCTCCAATCATCTATTGTGGAAAAGATGTATGGCTAAAGAAATAAGAGACGAATGGACGCAAGTTAACATTATATGATGATAATTAAATTCGATTGAGCTAGTGTTTCAGGACTAAAGAATTAAAGGCTAAATGACATCAACTTGGTCACAAATGAGTCTGGTGTTGCCTTACTGCTTTGTTGGTTTTCTCAGCCAATTGAAAACTCAGACGGGCCCCTCGCCTAGTGGCAAGGTTCCTTGCCGATCACGGTCCCTCAGCAGCTTGGCACGCCACTCTGCCAGTCGCCAGGGCTTGAGCTTTCTGCTAGTGAGTTTGTCCCCGCGTTACATTTACATTTATGCATTTAGCTGACAGCTTTTATCCAAAGTGACTTACAATATATGTGTCAGAGGTCGCACGCCTCTGGAGCAACTAGGGGTTAAGTGTCTTTCTCAGGGACACAAAGGTGGATGAGTCACAGTGGGGAATTGAACCCAGGTGTCTCACCCGTAAGGGATGTGTCTTATCCATTACGCCATCACCACCCCCTGGCTTTGTTTGTTGCTTGATGTCCTCTGTGTTGCGCTGTCCAACCCGTTAAATAACAGTGTGTCGTCAAAATAATTCAGAAACGTTCTTCCTCTCCTGAAAGATTTGCTCATGTCTCTGTCTACACAGTGCCATCACAAACCCCTACTGGCAGCTCTTAAACACTTGAGAGACCTCTCCAGCTGTCTTAAATAACTGGGAGAGTAAGAGTAATTCTTAGCTTCAAGAAATTTGATAACTTGCTTTTATTCTTAAGTTTGAAAGTAGGAGTAAATTTAATGAATTCTCAGCCCTTAAGATTAAAATGGCACTTTGAGAAGCTTGATAAATACCGGCCCTGATGTTTGAGAAGGGCCCAAAGTTCTCAATAGGATTCAAGTCAAACTGACAGTAGGTTTGGGAGTTAAGTTGGAGTCCACCTTTACCCTGAAAAGGTCCAACTATCTCATCCTTAATGATACCTGCGTATACCAGTACCCCTCCTCCACCTTGCTGGCGCCTGAGTCGATGGACAAGTGGTGCCATGTCCATCAGTGATCCAGCCACAGGCCATCCATCTGTACCATCAAGAGTCATTCTTATTTCATCTGTCCATAAAACCTTTATGAAAAATCTGTCTTCAGGTGTTTCTTTGACCAATTTTGACGCTTCAACTTGTGAATCTTATTCAATGGTGGTTGTGTTTCAGCCTGACCTTGGCCATGTCTCTGAACACTTTGCACTTTGTAATTCTAGACACTCTAGGTAGGTTGCAGTTCTGGAAAATAGTGTCACTGAAGGATAATGGGTTCCTGGTAGCTTCGCCTTTAATTCTGCTCAAGTCTTTTGCAGTTAATTTGGGCCTTTTCTTCTCCATGTGCTTTTTCGCCCCAGTTCATTATTCACAACAAAATGTTTGATTGTCCGGTGGTCACACTTATTATATAACAAGAGTGTCGCATCCGTCTGTTACAATTTTTGATGTTTCAGTGTCAGTTAAATCCCTTTGTTAGCCCATTTTACCTGAGGTAATGAAGCTACCTAATAATCATGCACAGCTTGATATAAGGTGTGATTCACTTTCACCACACCCTCCCTCACTACACAAATCAGCAGCTAAGCAGCTAAAAATGATTAACTCTAATGAGCATTCAAGTTTATATGAAGTTTAATGGAGTTTTTCTGGGCTTGGAGTTTGAAAATGTGCATAGAAATAATTATTCATTCAGAATACTTGCTTGCCTAATAATTGTACATGCCGTGTAAAGTTGTTTAAAAATTATTAGCAAAGAGATGTTTAATTACACACTTAGCAGACATGAAGCAACATTAGCATTAGATTAAGCTATGGCCGCCTGATGTAAGTCCAATAGGAACTCTCCATTTAGCTCTGTTTTAGTATAAACTGAAATTTAAGAAAAATGTCTGCTATTGTCTAAAATTGTCTTCTGTTTGGTGCAGAGCAGGTAGCATACAATGGGTTTATCAGAGCTTTTCACTGAAAAAGCTGCCTGTTGATGACAGCTGAGTTGCAAGCGGAAAACCAAAACACTGAGCTAAAAGAGGCTAAATGGCTCTGTAGAGCTGAAGGGTGTAGCAAAGTTGGGTGATAATTCTCTGCATGGACAGTATTCATTAAATCATGTTACACTTAATCAGGTGTTCATATAAAAATAATGATTAATGGAGGTTTAACTACCATAATGTCAGTGTATTGACTGAAAAATCAGCTATGGTTTGAGCTTCTGAAAAAGCATTCAATGTACGTAGTATGCAGTTAAGACATTCAAATCACCAAACTGGAGATTAAGAGGGTCTGTGAGGACATGTGGGAATATATTAAAGAGCAAAACATCTCTCTCTCTCTCTCTCTCTCTCTCATAAACTGCAGGTGTCAGACAACGCGCTGGGTTCCCAAAGCAATGGGCTGTACCGCTCCCAGTTGTCACGCAGACATAACGAGACCATCATGAAGTTCACTGACTCAGGGGCATTTTCAATTGATCATTACGGCTGAATGGACAGAAGCTACAGCCAATGGTCAGGGAGCAGTAGATTGAGGACGACCGATGTGGGTTGGGTTTCTCTAAAAATGTAATGTATTTATACATTAGTGTACCTCTGTCAGATATCTAGAACTGTTACCATGTTACCCATAAATATTTCAAAAATGTTACAATTATAATACATATATATATATATATATATATATATATATATATATATATATATATATATATATACTATATATATATATATAACTCGAAAGCATGATGTCTTTGCATGGTGACACCTCTGGCTCAGGATGTTCAGAGCAGGAAGAAAACTAACTTTAAAATAGCAATTAAAACTGCAAAATATGTTCAAGCTCTTTGCATGTTTTGCACCTTGCATTAAAACTATTGTACTGCACCACAACTACATTATAAAAACCTTTGTGATGAGAAAACAAGAATAAACAATGTTTTTTTGCTGAGGTCTGTACCATCGGAAGTTAGTATGACATCAGGATCAATTTGTTTTCAGAATAGTCTGTAAAGATTCTCAGGTCCTAGTTATCTAGTTATCTAAGGTGGGTTACAATCAAGTACTTGTTGAAGATACTTGAAGATGTTTCACCTCTTCACCTGTTGTTACTGAAGAAGCCTCTTCAGTAACAACAGTTACTTGGAGGTGGAATCTCCTTAGGCCAAGTTGGAATGGTCGGACTGTCGTTGGCATTGTCACATTAAGACAAATGTAAGCATTTGTTCAATCTACTGGGAAGAGATGAAAGGACAGCATTTTAGGTGGCGATAAATGGGGTTACAGACATAGGAGTCAGTATTCATGCACTGTGCCCCAGTAACAAGGCCAAGACACCTTGGTGTCGTTTTTGGACGTGTAGGGCTCCGCAGTCAAGTTAGCAAAAAGATCTGCAACATCTTGTCAACTTAGCAAAATAAAAAGCATAAAGTAAAAGAGTTCACGATCCTTCTGGGCACAAGAATTTTCAGGAACAGCAGTCAGGTAAACTTGTGTACTCTCCTCTCAAAGTCTGATGTCAGCAGATAGCAGTGAATTAATGTGCTAGCTGCATTGAATCTGTCTGAGAAGTGCATCTTGCTCTGTCTGTGTTTTGGTTGCTTGCCAGACAAACTATAAACACGCCGTCCATAAACTTGCGTTCACACACGCATGCATGAAATTAAATTTGCGCATTCCAGCAGCAACATCAGACAGATGACATATAGATGCACATCAGCTCAATAAATAATAAACACCACGTATTTAGTCTATAAAGTATCTATAAATTTCAGTTGCTATGTTGAAGTTTGTCAGTAGATGCTGGATCATCAACCAGTACAAGCAGATCCCACAGACCCAGGTGAAATACAGGTAGCCTCAGCCAGTAGCCTACTAGCACAACCACAGATGTACACCCAGCATCAGGTAGAAGCAGCTCAGACCCTAATGGAGCAGTAGATTGGCCAGAGTCTTAAGAGCCTTTATGAGGACTGAATGAGTGTGCAGAGACCTTTTTCTCTCTCTCTCGCCTGTCATTCATAGGTCTTGTGCAGAGCACATCACGCACTACATCAGCGTCCCTACCAGTCTATTTCAAGTAGGCTATTTAAAAACTATAAAAAATTCTTTGTGTGTCATTAACGGTAATAAATTATCCAAGAGTCCCACAAGGTGCGTACAACTCAGCACAGGGCACAACACCAGTGAAGCTGGGGCTCCGTCTCTTCAGCAATGCCACTGCACACATACACATGTGCACCAGTATTATCTCTAGGACAGTGGTTCTTAACCTGGGGGTGGGGACCCCCCTGGGGGTCGCAAGAATGCTTTTGTGCTATAGACACAAAAATAGAAAAACAATAACTTAAAAATAACTACACAGACTATATTTGTCACTTTGTGTGGACATATTATTTTGCACTGTTTAATCCACCAGGTGGCAGTAATGCCAACCGCTATAAAACGCCAAAGAAGACTCTGGCCCCAATTAGACAGAAAGCGCTTTGCAGGTTCAAAAACGCGAGGTACACAGCAATGGCTTTTTTGGTTGAATTTAGAGAAGAGCAAAGCACTGTGTTTTAATCATGTTGCTAGGCAACTATGAAATCAGTTGTCTTGTCAGTCTAATCAAAGATCATAGTGCCAGCGATCTGTAATCTTTGGTTTGTCAGCTATGTAATTGTGGTGTCCAACAATAATGCTGCGGTGATGTGTTGATAAGAAATCCGCTTGACACTGTCCTTGATCACAAAAGTTTATTAAATCAAAGAGTTCAGCATCAATAACAAGCTCTGCAGCAGCTTGGAGAGTGACCAGCCGATGGCCACTCTACCTCACTGTACATTACACATAGCTTATATATGACATGTTCAAACATCTGTTAGGTACCATAAAAGGTTTGGGTCTGCAAGGTGAGAGGTCAACCCCATAGAAGGGTACAGTACTATTTAAAGTTGCAAAACAAGGTTAGAAGTCAAATTCCATAAAAGGGTTCAGTTCCTACATAACCATCAATCACTACTCACCCCATACACTGTCACTGACCCTCTGTCTTGCTGCTACAGTGTTATTTGAACTGTTGTGAGTGAAATACATAAGCACTAGACAACTGTTACAGTCAAATGCATAAGTACTAGACACTACATATTAACTGTCATATTAGCAGAAACTTGATCACAACTCACAGGTCTGTGTCTTTTGTTGCTAAAAACACAAGAGAGATCATTGCTTATTACGTGATTCAACATTTTCTCTCTCACACAGCAATCCACTACTGCCCCAGATGTCTGTGATTTTGCAACAGGGTGTAGGCCTACTCACACTAGGCAATCCGTTAAGTTTCAATGGCCTGAAAACGGCATCAAATACTATTGCTCAAGGAGAGACCGCAATTCCACCCATTATGGTAATATGAAAGCATTATTATTTTATGCACTGCTTTTGCCAGCACACAGTAGCAAGCACATTATCATTAGTAGCACTGTACTAATTGGAGGATGCATCAAAAGCCAATAATACTAAACAAAGCTGCATTCCATACAGAGTAGGCTAATAGGCTACAACTGAGTTCATTTTCATGGCCACGGCCACAACCTGTCTAAACTGTGCGCACCACAGTTGCTGATGGTGGAGAAGTGCAGCCACCCTGTCAGTCATGCGATGCGCAGCGTAGTTCATTAGGAAAGTGTGTTCATTTTGTCTAATTTAAAATGTAATGTAATGTAAAATTATTTGTGATTCAAAATAATGGTTGTTGATAAGTTACTTAGAGACCCCCCCCAGTTGCATGATTTTACTACTTCCATGGGAGCTCAGACGCTCCTTATGGGAGCTGAGCTCCCACTGGCTCCCACGTAACTCAAACCCTGGTGCCAAGGGCGTATTAACAGCGAGCAGAATGCTCACTGCGATTAGAACAATTTCAAAAAGGCCTCTCACTGCAAAAAACGTATTCTGTCTGATCTTGGGGGGGAGAGAAATATTTTCAACTTCAAAAAGGGGTTGGACTGCCAAGGACGTTAAGAACCTCTGCTCTAGAGTTTTGTGATTGTTGGTAGTGCCTTTTTTCCCTGATGTTTCCCTGATTTTTTCCCTGTGCTTGAGGATTCTTGTGCTTAGACCAGTTCTTCATCACTCATTTCACGCCACTTATGCTTAAAGATTAAGTGTGTATGTCAGAGATGGGGACTCGAGTTAGAGACTCGGACTCGAGTCGCACACACAGTGACTTCAGACTCGACTTGTGACTCGGGGTGCGGTACTCGTGAACAACTTTTATTTTTAGGAAACGTCTAATGACCTTGCCGTTATTCCCTCCCTCCGTTACCCATAACCTGCCTACGTAACACGGCCGCAGGTGAGAGAGGACAACAAATAGCTGCAGCTGCTGGGCCATTCATCATGAACTTTGGCTTTAAAAGTTCATACAACAAGACCCAAACAAATTTTATTTTTATTTTTTTTTATTTAACCTTTATTTAACCACGTAGGCCGATTGAGAACAGATTCTCATTTGCAAGGGCGACCTTGCCAAGAAGGTGTAAAATGTGCAGAACAACATAGAGTTACACATTGAATACAGTACAAATTACAATATTTAAAGACAATAACGATTCCGTAACGGAGAATATTTTAAAGTGCAGTAGCGTCTATGTGCAATTAGCGCAGGTGCCGACCATTGAAGGAGGTGGGTCAGATTAAATACATAATATAAATGGTATGGCAGCAATAAAATCATGATATACAAATACAAATAGTCTATATATAAACAAAAATAAATAAAATGTATAGGGTACAGAGATCTATAAAAATTTTGTGCAAATTTTGTTCTAATTACAGGTGGTGTGCAAAAAACAAAATGTAATATTATGCTAAAAGCAAAGCGAGAGGGGTAGGAGACCTAGCATGTACATAGATCGGACAAGAGTTCAGACGGATGTACTTTAAAGGCAGTGAGAGGGATGAGGGTCTCTAGCTTGAGGGTTTTGTAACTTCGTTCCAGTCGTTGGCAGCGGAGAACTGGAAGGAATGGCGCCAAAGGTGGTATGCGGACTTTTGGGGTAATCAGAGAGATATACCTGCTTGAGGGAAGGCTATGGGTGGGTAATGATATAGAGACCAATGAGCGTAGGTATACGGGGGCTCTGCCTAGCAAGCACTTATATATAAGTTGGTACCAGTTGTAAGGGCAGAAAATTGTATTCTTCTTACACTTATTATCCATTTATGCAAGTACTTATAATAGTGCTATTTTACTTTTATTATTATTATGTCTTATACATTGTTTAAACTTCAACGTGTTCCTTTTATTATTATTCTTATAATTATTCTCATTCTGCTAGTCTGTCCACAGGTGTGTAGGGTTTAAGTCAAGGATGTGGAGTTGTTTTCTGTTCCTCTCCTGTTTTGTCTGGGACCAGGCAGAGCAGGCAGAGGATCTTTGTGTTCCCAAAACATAGATACCCAGACTGTGTAAATGACTATGCATCCCTTTGTTCTGGGCCAGACGTTACTAACTGTCTTAGAAGACAGAACCTCTGGTCCAGCTGATCAAGTTGTAGTACTTCTCTGTTTATTCTCTTTTGTTAAATAAATTCTTCAAAGACAACGGTTGGTTGTAACTCCATTATTTGCCTAATCTCTCACCAGGAATCTAAATTTCCACGACAATTTTGGCACCCCAGATGGGACCGACGCATGATCTGGACTCAGGTGAAATGCGGAGGCGCCCTATTTAGATAGTGGATTCCTCCCGCTGGGTGAGAAGCTGCATTCAACTGAGCCCTGGTCATCGCTCCGGTTCTGAACTTACACGGTGAGAAATTAGTGAATGATTGAGTGAGAAGCTAAAAGAGTGAGATTGAACAGAGTGAAGGAAGTGTCTCATAACTCGCGCCCGAGTGGTTTGCAGGGCCCCTCTATCTGCTTGTTAACTGATAAGTGGGTGGGGTAGTTGGTACTGGATCAAAGGGGCTCGCGGACAGACGTGTCCTGGTTTTCTCTGTGGGGACCGAGGGTTTTTTGGGGTTTCCAGCTGATAAGTTAAGGGTTGCAGCGCTTAGCCTCAGACTTAACCGAACTCAGTGGACCTGATTATTGCTGTGGACCCGAGTGCAGAGTAGCTAGTAGTGAGAGACGATGGGGAAGTGTCAGAGTAAGTGAAGACTGGATGTGAAACCATTTCACCATTAGCCTCACCAATCGTGAAATGCATGACTGAAAAACATAAAAACTCTATGGGACAATTTGATAAGTGGGTTGAATTTGGGTTCCCAGCAACGGGGAGCCTTAGTCTACATCAATTGCAGCAACTGAAGATACGTTTGGAGGCAGAGGAAAGGGAGGCAGCAGAGAAGCATGCAGCCTTGTCCAAAAAAAAAAAAAAAAAACAGCAAAAGAAAAGTCAACCATTTAAAGCAGACTGGAAAGCTTATATGGAATGGAGGGATGAAGCAGAGGCCAGGGAGAGGAAAAATCACAGGAAAGACGATCAGGATAAGAGCACTCAGGGTAGAAAGAGGGAGAGCATGAAAAAGGATTTTTGGGATTTTTTTGGCACAATGCACACAACAAGCACCAGCATTACAGTTACCTTCTAATCTTAATTAATGCACAAACACAACCTAACACTATCCTTCTTTGCCTGAGGTGTACACTGCAAAAAAAATCCATTTCGGTTGGATCCGGACCTGGACTCCGCACCGCTTCCTCCTCCCTACAACCCAGATGTGAACCAACCGCCAGATCCAGACCAACAGCTCCAAGGAGCGCACGCAATGGTTCCGGAGGAGCCTGAAACCAAAGCCGCAACACCAGCTGTGGCTGC
>JALXJV020000003.1:1068276-1295330 GCA_024633595.2 Lepomis macrochirus
CTGATCTACATGCACACATGTCTATTGTAATTGTAATGATATAAGATAATTTATAAGAAATAATTTATAAGAAAACTGAATGTGTATCACAGTAAAGAACATACATACATACATACATACATACATACATACATACATACATACAGACATACATACATACATACAGACCAACCCAGGAGACAGAGAGTCAACATGTGAACATGTGGAATGCCAACACCAAATCTAAAGAATACTACCTGTCTGGGGATATTTATCCTTCCTTGACAGAGATTCACTAAGTGTCCTAATAAGGTTCTTGTTCACCGCTCTATACATGTGTCAAGAGTCTATTGGTTCAAATCAAGACACGTTGTGTCCTTAAGGCCACATGCAACCTTTTCTACATAGAGCCAGTCAGTCTGACTGTAATGAATCAAAATGAAGATAATTTGCGCAGTCTTTGAGTGTTTTCCTAAGTTGCAGTGTGTTTGCCCTTGTTGCCCGACCACCATACATACTGAAACTGTGAATTACTATTATGCCTATGTTAAAGAAATGCAGGATAACTGGGGCATTTAAATGTCTGTGAGAGCTAGAAGCTGTTAGTTGCTATTGTAACTCCCAGTTGTCAGTGTGCCAAGCTGCTGATACCACTTTTAGTACTGCGACATACTGTAAATGTAAAAAGATGAAATACAATGGAAGCTGATCATTGCTGAAAATGGATGAAAAACCCGATGATATCAGCTGAAATGCTTTGCTTTAAAGGGGAGCTGATGTGCATCTGCTGAAAGGCAAATGATATAATGCCAAAGCTGGAAGTAAAAATAAATTAATTTGCTTTTTTGTATTAATATCAGATCTAAACCTCATAAGCCCTCTACTGTTACTTTATTTTGAAACAACCACCTGATGTGGGAAAGGCTATGAGGGATGCTAGAAACAAACTCACCCATTATAAAATTGTAAGATAGTGTGATAAAGAAGTGGGTTCATTTCATCGTGTTCTATGGGACTGTCCCATGCTAATGCCTCATTGGAAGGCAGTACTGAAAAGTTTGAAGGGTGGCTCGGACAACCCTCGCCAGAAGCTCCACAGTTGTGTCTGTTATGAGATAAATCTCTCATGCCACCAGGTATTACTAAAGCCGATGTCGGGCTGATGATGACAGGTTTTATAGCTGCTGCCAGACTTATTATCCGAGCCCACATAGACCAGAGACTGACTTTTTCTATTATGATAAAGTTACCATCAAGGGCTTTTATTTTGAAAATTATACCTGTGTGTGTGTGTGTGTGTGTGTGTTGTGTGTGTGTGTGTGTGTGTGTGTGTGTGTGTGTGTGTGCACTAGTCTATATGTTTATTTATGTATGTACAGCAGAAGGTGGAGAACAAGAATCACATTGTGCAAATGTTTTCTTTTCTTTTGTGTCCATCATATGAAAAGGTTTTTGAGGAGGAGAGTTTTTGTAGCATTGTTTTGAATTTATCTCACCAGTGTGTCAGACTGTGTGTGTTTTTGAGGGCTTGTGTGTTATGTCTGAGTGCAAAGTTAGTTTTTTCAGCAAGATTGAATGATTTTGAATGATTTTGAGTGGTGAGCTTCATTTTGACTTGAAATAGAATGTTTGGAGAATTGCGGGAGAATTTGTGGATTTTTATGGATGTTTAGAGTTTTGAGAAAAAGAGGCATAATTACAAGAAATGTGTTTAAGCAATTGAGAAAAAACAGTGATAATTACTTATTTGCTGCACGAGGCTCCGTGGAGATAGCTGGTGATAGCAGTGATGGCTGAACTCCCACACACCAGACAATGATAAGAAAACATCCACTGTGCTTTATTCTGTATTTACATTCCCATTAGCTTCTACAAAGTGCTTGCAGGGTCCAGATAAAAGTGTACTGATGTGATCTTTGTGGCTAATGCTTTAGTCATGTGGACTGATGTAATCTTTACAATGATGATGGAAGTTAACCTAATGATGATAATAATGATCATCATTAGATTATCTTCAGATGATGATGCTGATGATGGGGGACAGCAAGGCAGAACAAAACTGCAGCCTCTCCCTCTCTCTCTCTCTTTCTCTCTCTCTCTCTCCATTACTGTTTGTAAATATCCAAATCAATACAAATCGGCCAGAACAGTCTGGAGCTCAACATGCTGAAGACAGTGGAGATGGTCGTGGACTTCAGAAAGAGCACAGCCCCACCCTCCCTCATCATCCTGTGTGACTCTCCAGTCGCTGTGGACTCCTTCTTCTTCCTGGGCTCCATCATCTCCCAGGACCTCAAGTGGGAGCCTCTTGATATGTCACACCTGTGAGGTGGATGGATTATCTTGGCAAAGGAGAAGTGCTCACTGACAGATTTTGACAGATTAGTAACCAATGTTTGAGAGAAATAGGGACTTGTGTACATACAGAAAGTCTTAGATCTTTGAGTTCAGCTCATGATGAATGGGGGCAAAAACAAAAGTGTTGTGTTTATAATTTTGTTCAGTGTAAGAAGACAACAATTTGAAGGTCATTGGAGAGAAGCACATTAGCTGTCTCCCCCTGTTACCAGTCTTTGTGCTTAGCTAAGGAACTGTACAGAGATAAGATTTATGCCAAAAGAGTTCCAGCTCTCATTTCATCCCTCACAAATGTATTCTTGTCAAAATTTAGACCATCGTAGAATGCTAAATATTCCTGGAAATTTAAAATCAGGATCAGCCACATACTGGATGATGGTACGTGTGTTTGTGTGTTTGTGTGTGTGTGAGAGAGAGAGAGAGAAAATTATGTTCTATGTCGGTCCGATTGGTAAACTTGGAACAACATTTCTTCCTTCCTATTTCCTCCTATCCGTACCCATCCCTCGTTTTCCATCCTCCTCTTATTCTCTCTTCTCTTATTCTATTCCCTGATTTCAGAAAGAAAGACAGAGACACAATAATATTTTATCACTTCCCAGTTCTAATTCAATGGCAGTACATTATGGCAGAGTGGGTGAAAAGGAGTAAAAGAAAGGTGTTTACTTGTTGACTAGTTAGTCAACATGATACATTAAGTCTGGCTGTGTTTTCACAAGGCGGCTCGACCTATTCCATGAAGAAGACGAGTTACAGCCCTTGGATGTCTTGATACTGCTCTCTGTGTTGGATCTGAAATATTGATTTCTTTTTTTCTTCAACACAAAATAATAGTGAAGATGTCAGCCACATCTGGGGACAGCAATCTGTAACAGCTACTTCATTTGGACTTTACATCCATCAATCCTTGACTATTTTGTTAGATTCCTTTAAGTCATATCTCATACAGAATATACAAAAAAACCTGTTTTGTATTTCTTCACACACATACTGCCAGTATGTGGTCTTGTATAACAGACTTCTTCACCTACGAAACCACCAAGTCGGTGGTAGTGAAGAGCTGGACCATCAGCATCATTAACCGTGTCGTCCAACTCCTCATCATCACTTATTTCATTGGGTGAGTATTTCCCTTCATTCTGGTGTTTTTTTAAGATTATACAGTATTTACTTTGGCCTGGTTGGATAAAACAACAGCTAAAACGGTTACAGAAATTTATATTCATCAGACATTTATATTTAATGTAATTTATTGGATATTGATTATTTTATCACACAGATGCTGCTTTATTAAAGCTATGTTGCTAACATGTTATCATTTTTATTACCGTGAAAGTAGCAAAGCTGTTATTACACCAATGTGAAGTATTAGATATTTTAATTCAAAACATTATGTTCAAATATTTATATAATGTATAAGATTTAAGTGTTCTGTTTAAAGATTCCAATTCATACAATTTGTAAAAGCTTGAAGTTCTGTGTTTAAAACATACAAGATATATGGGTAATTCTTATCTTTTCCTGTATATTTCATTAATTCACTGTCAAGTAACAAAAATAACCAACCAATCAGGTTATGCTAGCATTTAATATTTTTTTGTACAGTTAAAATTCAATTGTAGGGAGGGATTTTCAGTTTGATTGTTTTACTATTTGTAGTTTATCATCAAAATTATAACTAGTGTGTATTACAGGATATAGGGTACCCCTAACTCAGGTAATTCAAATTAACATTCATTTAAGAAGAAGATCAAGTTGACATTTACACATGTAATTTTCTTCTGTTCTATGTAAGGGTGCATAAAACTTTTACATTTTCCCTAAACTGTCATTTGAACAGTAATTGTATCTTTGTCCACGACACATCTGTTTTCTTTGGGTAACATCTCAATTTACAACTTTTTATACACTTCTCTGAATAGGTAGTGATACAGGTGACACACACACACACACACACACACACACACACACACACACACACACACACACTTAATGGTTTGCTTTAACTTGTGGTTTTATATTATTAACCAATCTGTCAATTAGATGCATCTTATTTTTTTGTAGATATAAAACCATTAGCTGTAGTTGTAGTAATTTATTACCCATTGTGCCTTCATCTGCTTTGTTAATGGACTAGTAATCCGATTAGCAGCTGCATTGGACAGTTGATGGAACTCTTTTGATTCTTATAATAATCTAAATAATGGTTCAATTGAAAGTTTCAGCTTACAGTATTAGAGCAGCATGTGGAGAGCGAGGCTTGTTGATATTTATCTACCTCCCAGCCATACCCCACTGATCAACCCCTCTTGTAATTCACCAGTTCTTGGTATCATGGTGTGAGCATTAACTCAGACTTCAAGCCCTATATCTGAAGATGTCCCAGCCAGGTGTCAGCATTAACACCAGCACATTCACCAAACCACCAAAGCTCAAACTAACAAGTGAACTAGGTGCGGCTTATTTTCAATGATTTCAGGTCACTGCTCATTTAGTCCATAGCAGTTGACAACAGCAAGGGGTCAGACAAAAATGAGCAACAGACAGCAACATTAGCTTGTAGCCTAGTTAATTCACAGTGAGTGGCAGTGATACATGAACAGGATTCACTGCATCTTAAATTGAGATCTGAAAGATAAACAAGATTTTCTTTTTTTGGTTAAAACAATGTCATAATGTTTCTGTCAGCTTGGCCCTACTGTACTGCACAGGTTTAACATTTGAGTTTTGGCTCAATGTCACATTTTGTCTTATGTTTGTGTGTTTGTGTGTGTGCTTGAGGTGGGTGTTTGTCAATGAAAAAGCCTACCAGGTGAGAGACACAGCTATTGAATCCTCGGTGATGACCAAGGTCAAAGGTTTGGGAATCTACAACAACAAGGTCATGGATGTTGCAGACTACATCACACCTACACAGGTATGGATGGGCTGATAAGATGACTGACAGTAGGATACAGTGATGCCGAATATACTATAATATTTATATTTGTTTTTTGCAGGGAGCTTCAGTCTTTTGCATCATCACCAAAATAATCACTACAGAGAACCAAGTGCAAGGATACTGCCCAGAGGTCAGCTACTGTCAGTACTACCACAATATGGCCACCATTATCACGGCTTCAGTATCATCAATACTAGGGGTGGTGATGGAACAGTGGATAAAGCATATGTCATTGGTGTGGTAGACCTGGGTTAAATTCCCCACTGTGACATACCAATGTGTCCCTGAGCAAGACACTTAAGCCCTAGTTGCTCCAGACTTCAGACACATATAGCAATTGTAAATCGCTTTGGATAAAAGCATCAGTGTAATAAATAAATGTAATGTACTTCACCAACCGTTACAACCACTGTACTTTGTAACCTCTCAGTTCAACAGACACAGACCGGATTGCCTCTGGGTGCAATTAGATAAACCAGTCAGAGCAATGAAACATGTGATGAGTTGGGGCAGTGTTTATATATAAATTTCTAAATGGCATGCCATAATATATATATTTTATATATATTCGATGCTTCGATGGGTGGAGCCTGATTCAGCTGTCAATCTCACAGTCGAAGCTTCGCAGAGAAACAAGAATCACATCATTTTGCCAATATGGGGTTCTCAACGTCTGATTTTACATAGAACAACCAGTTTTCTCCCATAAGTTAATGCTCGTAATCGCCACGACAAAAAACACACGATTTGACTATGAGTCGAGCTATAGGCAGGACTTGACAATTCATATTACAATTAACAGGACACTAAAATGTACAGGACCTTGACTCATATTTGTTCAGCACTGCCTAGTTTGATCTGAGTTTTGTGGAGTCTGGTGCGTTGCACTGGACACAGGTCCAGACCTACAACCAATCAGAGCAGTGAAACTTAAAATCTAGACCAATGGCTCTCCACTAGTGATGTGCGGATAGATATTAAAGCATCAATATTTCTAATACCAACGTTTCCTGCTCTCAGATCGATACCTAAACTCAGTAATTTGGGGTGAGTGTGTGTTTTATCATAAATATCGTATTGTCACCAGGATAGTCTAATTATACTCAGCTGATAGGAATTACTTCTCCTTCTGCCTGTCAAAGTCATGCTTGCGCTATGGCTCTGTGACTGAGCTCCTTTGAAGTGAGCCTGGAGGCCTTTACATTTCCCACAATTAAATTCTTACTATGGCTGACTGTAACAGCAGTCACATCTGGCTGTATTATAGCTGTGAAGGTAATGATGACGCTGTGTGATGTGTGTGCGAAGACAGTGAATTACATTGGCAACACTGCAAACTTCGCTAAACATCTGAGATTAAGTCAAAATAATATGATGATATTACTATTATGAGGTCACATTAAACTAGAAAAGTTAGTTTAAAAGTGTTAAAAGTATTGGTATCGGTATCGGCAATACCAGCCTGGGTATTACTTGGCATGGGATCGTGATAGGAATTAAATGGTATCACATATCACTGCTCTCCACCATTGTTTCAATTAGTCTGATCATTATCAGGTGTAAACTGAAAGAACAGATTAATATCTGCAGAGTTTTATCAGGAACCCTCGCCGGTCGATGTCATGATCTAGAAATAAATTGCTTCTTTAATGTCAGCCTCTTTAACTTCAATAGATGTCTCAATCCATCTGGTGTACCATCAGGCCTTTGGGCTCATTTGAAGCTGCATTTGTTGGTTTTGTTAGCCACTTTTTACACTTACATTACATTTATTCATTTAGCTGATGCTTTTATCCAAAGCTGACTAACAATTGCTATTTATGTCAGAGGTTGCACGCCTCTGGAGCAAAGAGGGGTTAAATGTCTTGCTCCAGGACACAATGGTGGATGGGTCACAGTGGGGATTGAACCCAGGTCTCTCACACCAAATGCATAGTCTTATCCATTGCACCATCACCACCCAGCAGTGATGGCGTAATGTTGTTAGGAGTGGAACACGACATTGATGTATTATCACCATATAAAGCTTTTATGGTTACACCTTATGTACAGCTCCAGCAGACACTGAGCAACATTAGTCATTTTCTGATCTCCAGCAACTCCTGATAAAAAGATCTGCCAGCTTGTCGCTAACTTTGTCTGCCTGCCAAAAAAACCTGAACTTAAAGTAAAAAAGGTTAGGGTTGATGCAGCTTTAATCTGTGTGTGTGTGTGTGTGTGTGTGTGTGTTGTGTGTTGTGCGTGTGTGTGTGTGTTACCCAGAGTGAGACAATGTATAATTGTACCACGGACAGTGACTGCACAAAGCACCTCAACAAGCCAGGAGGTTATGGTGAGATCTTCTTTCTATATTTTTCTTATCCTTTCTACTTTTAGGTATTTGATACTTTTGGTATTTTGAATACTTTATAAGTGTTTGATGAAAATAGTGTTATGATTAGAGGTCCAATAAAGTACACTTTACTGCTGGAAGTGTACTATATCTGTTAGGATTATTAGGGGTCCAAGCAGCAAAGCATTATGGCCTATAACTTTTAAACCATAAGTCCATCCAGCCATCTTCATCCGCTTATCCGGGATCAGGTTGCAGGGTCAGCAGCTCCAGCAGGGGACCCCAAACTTCTCTTTCCCGAGCCACATTAACCAGCTCTGACTGGAGGATCCCGAGGCGTTCCCAGGCCAGTATGGAGATATAATCTCTCCACCTAGTCCTGGGTCTTCCCGAGGCCTCCTCCCAGCTGGACGCTGCCTGGAACACCTCCCTAGGGAGGCGCCCAGGAGGCATCCTTACCAGATGCCCAAACCATAAGTCTCAGAAACATTTTTTCCCCTGGATTCTGTGGGTCCATGTGAAGGATTGGTGAAAGAGGAGTGGTTTTAAGTACAAAATCACATCTTCATCTATATTGCAGTCAAAACTTTCAAAAATCATTTCAATTTTACCACAGGTCATAGAGAGCTTTTCAACACATCTACGGATGTGTGACAAAAATTTGCCTCTATGCCTATGGTCAAGAAGTGAGTCTAAAAGCAACATTTAGAGTCTTTAATTTAATAAAACAAAAAAACAGTACACCCAAAACTAACATTTGATTTAACTAATGCATGTGGTGTGTTTTCATTCTTCTTCCTCTCTTCTTTCTCATTGGGTTCATATTAATTAGAAGGTTGCCTAGTAGAAATTTTTTCATTTTTCTCTGCCAAAAAGGGTTTGTACAGCAAACCTAAAAACACAAATAATGGCAGGTGGGTTGCAAATTCCACCTACTAGCACACAATGATAACTCATTGACCTCAAGGTGATGCTAATGATAATAATAATAATCAAGTTTACATATTCACAATTATCTCAAAGTGCTGGGCCTAGTGTCAAAATCGCTCATCTGCATCTTGTCTTCTGCTCAAAAAGTGTCACATTTTGCAATTTTTTCTGAAAATCCTGTTTTTGACATTTTGTCACAAACCGCTAGAAAAATCATCCCAAAATGTTTAGGTCATAAACTCCTAAGCTACATCGAATACCTCAACATTGGATCAACAAACAACAATGACCACAATAAATTATTGGCAAGAAAACAGAGTTTAGTAATCTTCTTAGACCCCGTCATTGCCGCTTCTGGCTATGTATATAACACATATTATATTAATATGTATGTAAGCTAATAGCTTATTTCTGTTTACCATTTGTACTATTGCTTTTATATTAATGCATATTGTTCATGACGTAGCAGAAGGGAGTTACAAACTCTTTCTTCTACATATCTTGCACCTTGTACTTGTACCTTGTTATTACATTAATGCATACTAATGCATATGTATGTGTTGAATTAATACTTTAGAACTGGTATTCCCTTATTTTTGCTTTTCCAGTTTGCATATAGCTTTTCTTTTCCTGCTCAGGAATTCCTACAGGAAATGTGTTCCTTTCAACACCACCGTCAACAGATGTGAGATAAAAGGATGGTGTCCTGCTGAAATCGACACCATCAAGACGTAAGACAATCCTGTAAAGTGATGGAGAGTTTTTTATAAGGCTTTACAATCACTGTTCTGTACTGTTATACTAATGAAAAAGTTATATGATTATATGAAAGTCAGGTCAGATACATTTCTGTTGGGGCAGCTCTCTTAGTCACTAACCTAGTAATATTTATCATGCAGATAGTTTTCTTTGTCTGGCTTTTGAGATAATTGAGAAGGCAGGCCTTCGCCCCACTACAGTGGATTTAAACTGAATTGTATCCACTGGTAGAAATCTGAGCCATGACACACCGTAATAAGCAAAGACAACTTTGTGTGCTGACTTTGTGCGGCTGAAGAAAAATAACCCATTTAAACACAATACTGTTTGTGTGTTGGTCTGTCTTTCTCTTGTTCTGTGTTCCCCTTCCCTCTCTGTCAGTCATGCCAATGATGGAAGTTGAGAATTTTACCATTTTCATTAAGAACAGCATCCGCTTCCCAACCTTCAACTACACCAAGTATGACAATTATAATTCTAAATATGATGATGATGATGATGATGTCTGACATGTTGATACGATGATATGTGTCTGTGTGCAGAGGAAACTTCCTTCCTACCATCACTAATGATTACATCAAAATGTAACTTTGACATGGTCAACAACACCTACCCCATCTTCAGAGTGGGAGATGTCGTCTCACTACGCAGCAGCAGAACTTCACTAAACTGGCAGACAAGGTAGAGTCAAGATACACGTTTAAGGTTTGTAGGGCAAGTTCAAGTCATGTCTTTGTAAGAAAATTCAAAATTCAAGGCAGATGATTTTCTGGGCCTTTATAAAGCTTCTCAGACTTACTCATAAGAACACTGAGAACTGACTTAAAAGTAAAAGAATTCTTGGCTCAAAGCTGCCCTTAAAAGTTATTTATATTTAAGTTAGTTATCAAGCATCTCAGACCTATTTTCAGTGAAGTGTAGGAGTAAATCTTGAGTGTCAGTCTCCGGAGCTGATTCACAGCATTTGCTGTGCTGCAAACGGGATTTTGGATGACGCTGTAGGCAAGGATCAATCACTGAATAGCTTTCTCAAAAAAAATTCAAAGGTAATTCTCAAATAAATTCACATTGAATGGTGAAATTCCTAAGAGGAGTTTATTCAACACACATTTGACAATAAATTATTTTCAAGAGAATACATTATAACATTTGAAAAGTTGATCATTAAATGAGCACCATCAGTTGCGCCTACAACTCCTGTGAAGCTGGCTTAGTGGTCAGAAGACTATAAAGGCACCATACAGCCCATTTACCATTAGTAACCATTACAAATGTTTGTGACATAATTGAAATATAATCATTCCTTTGCATAGGTCTAATAACTAAACACCTAAAGATCAGTTTCCTGAACTGAACCAATGCGACAATAATACATTGTTTCAATTTTCCAACTGGTCCTGTTTGCTTTCACAATATTTATAGAGCAAAGACGATGAGGGACACAACCGGTAGATCGGGAGCTGTGAAAAACAGAAAGCAAACAGGGCCCTACAGAATCCATCCATCCAACCATCCATCCATCATAAACCGCTTATCCTGCGTATAGGGTCGCGGGGGCTGGAGCCTATCCCAGCTGACATTGGATCTGAAGCGGAGCGCATCGCAGAGCTACAGAGTCCATTACTTTTAATAAAGACTTGGCTGGTACTCCATCAAGGGGCTGGAAAGAAACTCTCATTTGTGATACTGTTTTAAAAGCTCAGACAAGTCATTGGGATAAAACTGGTTAAATCTATCATGTTGCCGGTGGGGGACTCTGAGCAAGAGGCACAGGCGGTAATAAAGGCTCTAATTGACGCCACCTTATCAGTAAAATAAGACAGTAACAATTCACAATCATTACTTTTAGCTGTGGCACAAGGAGGGGCTGAATTTAACAGCTCCACAGTCTTAAATTTTAGAGACTGGATTTTTTTCCATCTGCACTCTGCTTTTCAGCATTCCCTTTTAAGGCTGCAAATGTTGTTGTTTGTCCAGAGCTGCTGTAGACTTACGGTCTTAATTAATTAATGCATATATCCCTACACACTACATACATAAAAGTTGAATATGTGAAAGGGGCTATCTGTACTTCTTCTATTCTGTATTTATGTTCTTCACTGTTGCAGTACTTGCTGCTTTCTTCATACTTTGTATGTACACAAAGGCAAACTAGTAAAACCTACATGGTAATAAAGTGTATTCTGATAAATATGAAATTCTATAAATGACTATAATAATACATTAATCATACAGTAATAATAAATAAGTCCTGTTTTAAATGACACCTACAATGGTAGCTTCCTGTGATTGGTTCAAATAGTGTTCACCCCAGAAATACTCCAGAGCTCACTTGACAGCGGTCAAGTCCACCAGCAGTAGTTAGGGCCGCACCAGAGTTCGAGTCCAGCCTTCACACTGACCAAAACAACCTGCACAAACGGGGTTAAAAGCTCCAGGGTTCTGTTCAACTGAACCAAACAAAGTCAGTGTGAACCAGCCCAAAGTCTCAAATCCAGTGACTTAATTCTGGCCTAAAGTCTAAAGTCAAGTTGCAAGACCTTGTGACCAGTATCATGAGTAGGATTTCCCTAGAATTTTTTATACTCTAAAAAAAAAAAAAAAAAAATATACTCTAAATCATCACCTATGACCCACTAGAATTGTGTGACAGTGTCTGTATCTGCGGAGACGGTCCCATCTGTCTGATGTTCTTTTTACAGGGGAAACCTCTTACAGTGGTCACACCTGTCCGGGTCAAACTGACCACTATAAGCAGATGATTATTTGACTTTATTTCTAACATCTGTATATTTATCCCACGAAAATTAAGTAATGAAATGGACAATTACTTTATTTACTTAATTTTATTAACTGTTTCAAACAGTACAGCTTTTCAAATGTACAAATAAGATGACTATACAGTGCTATTCAATATCCACACAAAAATACAAACTAAGTGGTACAGACAGAAAATTAATAACTGTACTGATAATTATAGTAAAATTAATCATAATAATAGTAGTAATTGTAGCAGTGGGTGTCAAGCAGGAACATACATGAGAGCAAGAGACCACTGAGCTTGTATAATTACCTCTATTTTTCAGCTGGGCTAAAATCACTGATGTATTTTCAACTATTTCTCTTATTTTCTTACTGGGTGCAGCCTATTATCAATAACTCAAAATCTCAATCCTCAATATTCACATCCGGTGAATGACCGTATTAAACAATACCTGTTTCAATATTATCACTTCACATCAACTTTATAATCGTTCGCTTTTCACCGCATGAGCAATAGCCAAAATCACAATAACCAGGACATCATAGTACACCATATACACTGTATGAATACTCAGTTCTACAGACACCAGACTCCATTCAAAGTAGCATCAGAGTCTGACAGTGTGGGGTTGCACAAGGGGTGCTGGACGCTGTGTGTAAAAATAGAGCTGGTTTTGTGCAATTTATGCTGGTTATCCTACCACCGTATCAGTAGTGCTTGGTTCAGAGTTCCTCACATCAGGGATCTTCAGGTCTCATCAGGTCTCATGTGGGTTGGCTCAGCATCAACTTGAACTCAGTTCAAATAATAAAAAAATAAAAAACTGGCCTGCAGTCACTGACATGGCCAGAATAGTTCATTAGTTAAAGGCACAATATGTATTTTTTTGGCTTAAAAAATATAAGAAATCACTATATCCATGTTATATATTTTTTTAAAGTTGTGTATTTACATTATCCCGACAGTTCCAATTAACTTCTAAATCCAGAGAAATTAATATTTTAATTCGAAGACACGGGCCGTGTCTTTATTTCCGTTATGTCAGCCCGTCTATCACGTCATATCCGCGTTTGCCTCTTCCTTCCAGCGAACTTCGGCGGAACCGCCAAACTCAAAGAGGAACACTGACAGTATAAGGGGAACACCGATATAAAAAAGTCGGCATTTCGGCATTCAAGCGGCGGCGGAAAGAAGCTGAGAGAGGCCGACAACAGAGCGATTTTTACTGTTTTCATACGTTATTTCATCACTAAATCCATATCTGAAAAGTTTTGAGTGAGAAATCAACTGTGTAGATGTCGAATATCGGCAGTTTTACTATAAATGATGGCGAATCGAAAATGTGCTCCAACGTTTTCGGAGTTGTGGCGCTCATAACCGTCAGCGGGGAGCTTCGTGAATCAGCCAGCTGGAGAAGCTTACGAGCCGACCTGCCAGATCAGCGCACAGAGCCCTCAGACACGCAGACCACTGCAGCCAGCACGGCCAGTGAAGACCCACAGCTGGGAGATATTTTTTAACGTTCGTACCGCTGTTATTCTGTCATTACATTCTGAGTAATTTTGTAAGGTTTTAACTTAAATCAAGAGACATCTGGATCATGTACTGAAAAAATAGTAAGAGAAAATCTGGTCGTGTGAAACTTCGGAAAAAATAAACAAATAGAAAGAAAGGGGACTGTCTTTGCTTTATTATTATTATTATTATTATTATATTACACATTACATAGTGTACAGTATAGTTGTGGTCACAGTATTTGCCTTTTATTTGCTTTTATTTTATATATTTTTTATGTATGTCTTGTTAAGTTAAAACCTACAGTTAACCCGATTCTGAGCTTTTGTTCTGGGGATAAAACCTGGCCATTATAATAATTAGAGAGATTTAGAGAAATGCAGGCAACCTCAGGCTCAGGGTGTTGCGCTAATACCAGCAAGAACGCATCGTCTCAAACAGTCAGCAGTGTTTACGTGTGCTCGCATTGACATTGCAAGTTCATTCTTCCAAGAGCGACTAGCAAGAATGTTCTCCCCAAGAACACAAGTCCGTTCTTTGCATTCTTGGTTTTGAGAAACACCCATTATTACCTCGTCAGTGAACATGTTTTCTGCTGGAGATGCCAGATTCGCTGCTTGACAGTGACAATGACAACAACTCCCATGAGCCCACGCACTTTCCCGACGTCATCAAAGTACGTCTTTTGTTATTATTTTGATTGAGTGACCCCTGGTGGACAAAAGTTCCATACTGTGCGTTTAATAGCCTTTTCAAATGATTTCTCAGATGTTCATTCCTCGTCACGCTGCTGGCGTTTTTTACCAGCTCGTAAAAATGCGGCGCTCCTACTGCAATGAATTGAAAAAAGATGATGGTGTCAGAAAAAAAAAATGCTTTGGTGTACACGGACCCGCACTTCCGTGTTGTTGTGTTTTTAACCCTATGTGACCTGGGTTACAATAAAAGGTACAATGAGCTCTTTAAGATGGTGCCTGACACATTAAGAGCTTTTTGGTTAGCAAAAGGATTTTAAATTCTATTCTGGATTTTACAGGAAGCCAATGCAGAGAAGCTACAACAGAAGAAATATGATCTCTTTTCTAGTTCCTGTCAGAACACGTGCTGCAGCATTCTGGATCAGCTGAAGAGTCTTAAGGGACTTATTCAGCTTGATAATAAAGAACTGCAGTAATCCAGTCTAGAAGTAAAAAAATGTGTGGACTACTTTTTCTGCATCATTTTGAGACAGGATATTTCGAGTTTTGCAATATTATATAGGTGAAAAAGGTGGTCCTTAAAGCTTGTTTTATGTAGGAGTTAAAAGACATGTCTTGATCAAAGATAACTGAGATCCAGGTTTTTTCATCCTGAAGGGACACTGATTGGTTTCATCTGGCTTGATAGATATAGATATATAGATATAAACAATAACAGCAACAATAATAATAAATCAAGTCCCCAAACATGTCCACAAATTTAGTGGAAAAAGTGTCTGCTGGGTCCATGACTGTTTGGTTCATTTTGTCATGAGTAGTGATGGTCGAGCAGGTTGAGAACCCAAACGCAGGACACCAGAGCTGAGCAGATACAGTCCACTGATTTATTACCCAAAGAGAGCACACTTACAAACTGTGTAAGTCCAAACAGAATCCAAAGGGCTGTAAAACAAGCAGAGGTCCAAAAACAGCAGGAACAAATTCAGGCTACAGACCAACATGGGATACACTCAACAATGAACCACCAAGGACTGAAAAGAACACAGGCCTTGAAATACTCAGGCAAACGAGCAGGGTGGGAACACAAAACAGGTGTGAGGTACTCAACGTAATGAAACCGAATGGGGAAGCAAAAGTAGACAATGAGAGCAAAGGCAGACAACTTAAAACAGGAAACAGAAACACAGGCTGAACAGCACTCAGACAAAAACGTAACTTGACACAAACCTACGTCTCAAAATACAGAACCAAGTAACATGGACAAGTCAGACTGACAAAACCCAGAACAAACAACAGACCATGATGAATAAAAAACAGAATACATGTAAAATCCAAATGGGACACAAACTAGTAAACAGATCTAAGAACTTAAACACCGAAGTAAGACACACACTAAAACACTGAACTAAGATGCTGGACTGGTAAAAGTAAACTTAAACATACCAATGAACAAAAGACTAAACTTAATCAAATAATGAACCACAGAAATACAGAACCCTAAACCATGAAACCAGATACTAAGTAAACTAGAGAATGTGAATGAATAAAAATAAATAAGGCTACAGAGAGAAACAAAGAATCAAACACGGACTTAAAGAGGAAAGACATGAACACAAAACTACACTCCTAACAATATTGGATTTCTGATCAGACAGTTAAGGGGTAAATTATTTGAACTGAAGCAGTACAGTAGAAATAGTTCAACGAGAAGGAGCTGATTAAGATGTTTTCAAACAAAAAAGAGCGCCTGAACTTACAAGGCATTGACAATGTGTGCACAGATTAGTTGTCCCCCATTGTCCTAATGCACTGCAGGGACCACCGGCTTCACATCCTCTTGGTGACACAAATGTTCTGAAGCACAGAGCGCACTGCTATCAAGGCGCAGACTCTTTCAGGATGCATCCGCAGCTCCCAGTGAATGATAGAAAATATAGCTAATAACCAGGGTATGGTCAGGCACACATTTGTTTGTATGTTTATTTATTTACGAACCGATGTCACACTACCTCCTGCAAGAATTGTAACATTTCTTCCAAACATACTAGCCAGTACAAATTGGTTCCTTTAAATGTCATTCCCAGAAGCCTGTTCATGTGTCTCATTTTGAAAATTGTGTCAGGGAGGAGTGATTGGAATAAAGATCAGCTGGATATGTGATCTGGACAAGTCAGATGACCAGTGTAACCCTTCATACTCATTCACCCGACTGGATGCCATGTCCCAGAAGAATGAAGTCTCACCTGGCTACAATTTCAGGTATTTAACCACATGGTTGGACTGATATGTTCCATCCACAAACTAGAAAACTCAACAACCATTGGCCAGAATGCCATGAAATCATTTGTTCTATTTCGTATAGGCTTCGCCCTCTAAGGCTATCGCAATTGGGTATACCCCTTCCGTGCGCCTGCGCGGCACTGAGAATTTTAGGCTACGCCCACCCACAGCTCTCCTACGTCCGCACCTTGTACAACGGTGAGACCCTGCCTTCGGCTCCCATTTTTCTTCAGCACTGAGAGCTGTCTAAAGAGCAGAAGAATTATCTAAAGAGCAAAAAAATTTCCAGCCGGAAAAAAAGAAGGATGTTGTCCAGCAAGCCGGTTAGAACGAGGCGAGACACACGGGCTACATCGTACTGGGTGATCTCCGTCCCCGCTGCGAGGCATGCCTCGGGTTGGAGTACGCCAGCCGAGCGCTCACTCTCGTTTCGCACTGCCTGCTCTGCGTCCTTTCCCCCGAAGAGTGGCAGCGCCGGGTGGATAGCTTGCCGTTCAGAATGAGGAGGTGTGACGGTCCACCCGCTCTCTGGGCGAAGCCCTCGATCTTCTGTTGAAGGAAGAGCGGGAGGTGGATTGCTCCGCTCTTCCCATTCACGGGTCTCCAAGCGGCTCCTTGCTTCCCGTTCTGACCTCCAATGACGCCGGCCTCGACGCTACTAGGTTGCCGCGGCGAGGCAAGCTAACGTTGAGCTAACGAACAGCTAACATGACACTCACATGCGGTCTGCCTGGAACAGCCGACCATGACGGCCTCGTGTGCCCACGTTGCTCCACATTAGCTGCGGCTAATGACATCTAGCAACCGGTTTCATTGCTGCTGGCCGACCATCGTCGGCCAGAGCGGACCACTGGTAAGCTATGGGTTGAAAGAGCTGTGTGAATCTTGTTGCTCCTTTTGTGGAAGTTGTTGAACAAATGCTGTCTGTGCCGGTCTCAGTCGAACCAGCCACACCAAGCACACATTTCCCACACTGTGTGAGCCAGCTGCCGTTAGCCGCGTGGCTAATGTGTAGCTTGAAGCTCAAGCAACAAGCAGCACACTCTGTTCACAATCAGAGGTCCCTTCACACACCCCTCCCCACAGAATAGTATTAGCCCATGACAGCGGACATTAAGCCCGTGTGGACAGAACATACACACTCTGTACAGATATTTTCTCACGATGAAATCTACAAACGCGTGCATATTCACAGCATTAATAGCATGGTCCTTCTGTGCTTCCAGGGTTCCCCCCTTGGTTCACAGAAGTCAGACTGTGTCAAATGAGCCCTTGAAGCGGTCATTATGCTTCATGCATACAGGATAGCACTACACACCCCCCTGCGTGTACTGTTATCCTATCGCCGCTCTACACATTACACACGTCCCCTTCCCCGGCAGAGCCCAGCTGCGGGCTTGTGCATGACCACGGCATCACCGACGTAGTCCCTCTTCCTGCATCCAAAGGTGTGTGACAGGCTGTGTTGTGCACTGTACATGTGGGCTGTACGGCATCAAGTGTGTGCCAAACACGTTACCCACGGCAGGTGACAGTAACGCTGGGGAGAATTGTTTTTTTGTCAATTGCATGACCTAGTGTTGCACATTACAGACAGCTGCTCTTGACATTATGAAGAAGCTGCTGTCTCTCACTTCCACACATTATGTGAGCCAGCTGTGTGTTAGCCAAACGGCTAACAAGCAGCCTGGGCTTGCTGCAAAGCTGCACATCCTCCCTCCCCTTCCCCCCCTCCCTGACATGGTCAGGTGGCTGGCCTAAGCCCAGATGTACGCCTTCCCGCCCTCTTCCCTTGCTGGTCGAGCAGCGTGGCGATGAGCTCCGGCCTCCCTCCCCTCACCAGGGGAGTGGCACACATGGACAGGTTGCAGCTGGCTGGGTGGCTTTCATGTAGTCTGGCTCCAATGCCACAAGCAGAATATTTCCTCCTTGGCCCGGCACTGTCTTTACGAAGTCAGTGGCTGCCGTCACACTGCGTGGACCGGCTGCAGCCTGCTGTGCGGCCTTCATGCAGCTTGGCCCCGATGTCGCAGGCAGACCACTCTGTTGCCTGTCCCTGCCCTCCCGTCGGGGGAGCGGCATGGTTATGG
Source organism: Lepomis macrochirus (assembly GCA_024633595.2). NCBI lineage: Eukaryota > Metazoa > Chordata > Actinopteri > Centrarchiformes > Centrarchidae > Lepomis > Lepomis macrochirus. The sequence continues at coordinate 1,086,923 of JALXJV020000003.1, forward strand.
GCACCGTAGGACGCCACACATGGGAGGACACCCAACAGACCCCTCTGACTATGTGTGAAGGTCTCTCACGATGTGGCCCGCGCCCCCCGCCCCCCAGGCGACGGAGCATGGAGGGCCCTGGTAGAGTGAGTACTGGCTCGCCTCCCCCGGTGGCCATGCCTTGCCGTCACATTGACTTCGCACATGCATGCCACGCGGGAGGCACTCCTCCTGACTGGCCATGACCCAGGGCGGGGTGCACTTCGGCACAGCTACTGGGCCTGGCCAGGCAGCTGCTCTGTGGCGGGCACTCACCTGCTCTAAATCAGACCAGAGTACATCCCTGGCATGTTGAACAGAGGGCGGACATCATGTCGAGGGGAGTCCCTCGCCCAGATGAGTGGCGTCTCCATCCTGATCTGGTGGCCCAAATCTGGCTCGGTTCAGCCAGGGCAGAGGTGGATCTGTTTGCCAACAAGGAGAATGCTCAGTCGCCATCTGGTTTTCACGGGCTCGTGAAAACCAGATGACACTCTGCTGGGAGTGGGCGCCTCTTCTCACCCCTTTGGCCCCAGGCTGCTGTATGCCTTCCTGGAGCTCACTCTCTCAGGTGGGGGTGCAATCAGGAGCCTCTCAGAGTCTAGCCGCAGAGAGGCGACGCATGGAGGGCTTAGGTTTCTCCCGGGAGGTGGTTCGCACCATCCAAGGGTCGAGGGCTGCCTACACTCAGTCCTCTTACTCCTTTAGGTGGTCGGCTTTCCAACACTGGCATCTGGACCAGGGGACAGACCCGGTCGCTTGTCCGTGCTTTCGTTCCTCCAGCTGCTCATGGACAGGGGACTGACGTTCAGTACGGTTAAAACCGTTAAGAGGGATTTGTGGGCAGTACTGTGTTCTCACACCCCCTGGTGAAGTGTTTCCATAGGGGGGTGCAAGGCGCAGGCCAGTGACACGGCCTGTTGCCCCACAGTGGGATTTCGCACTGGTTTTACGCGCCTTAACCCAAGCCCCGTTTGAGTCTTTGGAGACAGCGGACCTGAGATTCCTTTCGGCTAACGTCGCTTGCTCCTGGCCCTGACATTGGCCAAGAGGGTCAGCCATCTGGCTGCCCTCCCTGTGGCTCTGTCGTGTCTCAAGATTCAGGGTGAAGGCAGCTTGGCTGTTCTGCGCCCTAACCCAGCATTCATACCTTAAAGCATTATGAGCTCCTTGCGGTTGCAGGTCATCACCCTCTCGGGCGCCCCCCTTAGGGGTCGGTGGATGACACCACGTCCTACCTCCTCTGAAGAAAAGGCATTTGGGAGCCGAAGGCAGGGTCTCACCGTATATATATACAAGGTGCGGACGTATGAGAGGCTCACGTTGTGGGTGGGTGTAGACTAAAATTCTCAGTGCTGTGCAAGAGCGCGGAGGGGTAAGCCCAATAGCGATAGCCTTAGAGGGCTACGCCTATACTCATAGAATCCGGGTTACAGTACGTAACCCCCGATATCCATGGTCCCCAGGGAATAATTTCTAATTACCTTTTCTAATTACACATTACCTTTCTCTAGTAACAACTGACCAATACCTTTACTAGAAATATAGGAGTTTCTAAAGGCAAATTACCATGGACAGCTTTCATAAGTCAAGTATCTGAGCCACCTATATGAAATGAAAAGAGTTCCAGATTTTAAAACTGGATTTCCTTCAAAGGACTCTACATAAAAACAAGCATTTTAGCATACAACATAATCAAGTAATCAATCAGACTGCATTATATTGTTGTTATTAGTTCTCTTGACCACTTGCAAAATTTGTGGTTATGATTGATTGATGATGTTTTTCTTGTCTGTTTGTGCAGGTTTGCCAAATATTATAAGATGGAGAATGGGACAGACTACCGGACTCTGGTCAAAGCCTATGCTATTAGGTTTGATGTTCTGGTCAATGGAAATGTGAGTATATAGCTTACTGAGTTTGTGTATGAAGTGCTCATTCCTAATCAATACAATAAGGTTTAAATTAGGGCTGGGCATGTTAACGCATTAATTAAATAATGCAGACAATTATTTTATCTCATGTTAACGCCGTTCTTTTAATTATTATTATTTGAAAGCCCGTTTCTCTCTGATTTCAATTAATTTTCACAATATGTTCCACACTTGACATGGTAAGACCTAGCGTTATAAATACCGGGTGCTCTATAGTGTAACATAGGTGACACATGAAGTGGCGTTTAAGTCCTCCGTGTTTGAAGTCTGTGACAGTTAAGAGCCACATCAGCAGAGTTGTGTAATATATAATACCTTGATATGCTACACGTGCAAGGGCCCACCCAACACATCTACATGTTCAGTTATAGTCGTAGTGCGAAGTGCTATGCAGCGTGATGATTAACACATTTGTGCAACGTCCGAAGTGCATAGCAAATTCACAGCCACACCGGCTCCAGAATCTGTAACATGGCCGCCTCACACCTCGACAAGGGCCCGCTCAGCGCTGCTTGCAGCTTTGATTTAACTTTTTTACAGTAGCAGTTACATAGATTTTTATGCACTTCTGCATCTTTGTAAGCATCTTACATTACAAATTGCAAATATCTTTAGCATTACTAGATGTCTAGGCAGAATCATCCATGCAATTGCATGCAATCTTACTAACCTTAGTAGCCTTAAAGCGGGTTTGGGACACAGAAAGGTTTATTATCTATAAAATAAGGTCATATAAAGTAGCTATGATCAGTAAGTATAGATTATCAGGCATCATAAATATTGTTATATGGTGGTTTTACATGTCCGCTCACAGTTCAAAGACGTGCACGTTTGGAAACCTTCTGCTGATGGGGTTACCTTCTGAAATTAAACTCTGCACCTCTGCTAATACAATAATCACAATGTAAACAGTGGAGACTTTGAATATAGTGGAAAAGGGAATGAAATCAACAAAAGAAGTAATTTCTTGCACAACTGTATTTGTGCTAATGATCACCAGGAGACTGAAACCTGCTGATATAAACTATCAGTTTTTCTTCGTAGGCAGGAAAGTTCAACATGATCCCTACGGCTCATTAACATGGTGGCAGCCTTCACGTCAGTGGGAGTGGTAAGTTTTACTGGTATACTTGACACAAGCAGTCTAGTCTAAGTTCATTATATATCATTCATGTTTCATTCAGTGCTTTTGTGTTTCTTTTCTCAGAACTGATAAACAGAGCTGTATATTACCTTTTTATCTCTGACTACTTTATTATGAACTGTGTTTAGTTTTAAAACATGAATAGTGAAATCATGGAGGTTCCTCTCTACTCTTGTTGAGTGCTTTAAAAAGACATTTTATTATTATTATTATTATTATTATTATTATTATTATTATTATTATTATTATTATTATGCAGGGCACAGTGCTGTGTGACATCATACTGCTGAACTTCCTGAAAGGAGCAGAACAATACAAGGCCAAGAAATTTGAAGAGGTAAAATATTTTGTTCTTAATGTGTTGTGCACCTATTAATCACAGTTTTGGTAATATGTGGTTTGTCCACACTTGATTCTTTTGCCACTTGGGTGCAATAGAACAAGCTGTAAACATAACAGTGACAACATGGCAACCACATTGCTCTTTCTTCTTTGCCTACTTAAAAACAACTCCATGTAGCCACCACCGGTGGCTCAGTCCTTAAAACAGCAGCACGGCAGCCACACCAAATGAAAAAGCACTCTTACTCACCTCTTTGAATGTCATCCGACGAGCCGTGCATTGAGCAAAATCTTGACATCTGACAATGTCTAATGTTTAAATAGCATGACTGCAAGCTTGCAAGTGTGCTCTGCTAGGCTACTTGTCAGATTTTGCGTTTCACCTAGCTAAAGTCTTGTTGTCTTGTCACATGATCAAATAGAGACTTAAGATTAGGCAGCCATACAAATATTACCCAGCAATCATATGTAGCTATGTGACATGAACATACCCTACTAAAAAAATAAGACTATATTCATTCTGTGGAATCTATTTTTTTTATACTTTGCTTTTTATAAGACTTTAGTGGATAAAACTACTGACTGACACCATGGCAAAGGGGGATATGCGCATTTGAGGGTATACATACCATGTGATCTCATTGTTGATGAAGTGGGAGGAGGCAAGCTGTGCATCTACATTTGCATGATCAACATATTTGAAGTTTTATTATATAAACGACAAAGTCCTGCTCGTAACTTGGCAGTGTGTCCGGGCCTAGATGCGGCTGCACTGACCCTTGCCTCACACCATTACACGTCCACCAGCCTGAACCGTTGATAAAGCGCAGGATGGATCCATGCTTTCATGTTTTATGCCAAATCTGACCCTACCATCTGAATGTTGCAGCTGAAACCGAGACTCATCAGACCAAGTAACGTTTCTCCAATCATCTATTGTGGAAAAGATGTATGGCTAAAGAAATAAGAGAGGCGAATGGACGCAAGTTAACATTATATGATGATAATTAAATTCGATTGAGCTAGTGTTTCAGGACTAAAGAATTAAAGGCTAAATGACATCAACTTGGTCACAAATGAGTCTGGTGTTGCCTTACTGCTTTGTTGGTTTTCTCAGCCAATTGAAAACTCAGGCGGCCCTACGCCTAGTGGCAAGGTTCCTTGCCGATCCACGGTCCCTCAGCAGCTTGGCACGCCACTCTGCCAGTCGCCAGGGCTTGAGCTTTCTGCTAGTGAGTTTGTCCCAGCGTTACATTTACATTTATGCATTTAGCTGACAGCTTTTATCCAAAGTGACTTACAATATATGTGTCAGAGGTCATGCGCCTCTGGAGCAACTAGGGGTTAAGTGTCTTTCTCAGGGACACAAAGGTGGATGAGTCACAGTGGGGAATTGAACCCAGGTGTCTCACCCGTAGGGGATGTGTCTTATCCATTACGCATCACCACCCCTGGCTTTGTTTGTTGCTTGATGTCCTCTGTGTTGCGCTGTCCAACCCGTCTAAATAACAGTGTGTCGTCAAAATAATTCAGAAACGTTCTTCCTCTCCTGAAAGATTTGCTCATGTCTCTGTCTACACAGTGCCATCACAAACCCCTACTGGCAGCTCTTAAACACTTGAGAGACCTCTCCAGCTGTCTTAAATAACTGGGAGAGTAAGAGTAATTCTTAGCTTCAAGAAATTTGATAACTTGCTTTTATTCTTAAGTTTGAAAGTAGGAGTAAATTTAATGAATTCTCAGCCCTTAAGATTAAAATGGCACTTTGAGAAGCTTGATAAATACCGGCCCTGATGTTTGAGAAGGGCCCAAAGTTCTCAATAGGATTCAAGTCAAACTGACAGTAGGTTTGGGAGTTAAGTTGGAGTCCACCTTTACCCTGAAAAGGTCCAACTATCTCATCCTTAATGATACCTGCGTATACCAGTACCCCTCCTCCACCTTGCTGGCGCCTGAGTCGATGGACAAGTGGTGCCATGTCCATCAGTGATCCAGCCACAGGCCATCCATCTGTACCATCAAGAGTCATTCTTATTTCATCTGTCCATAAAACCTTTATGAAAAATCTGTCTTCAGGTGTTTCTTTGACCAATTTTGACGCTTCAACTTGTGAATCTTATTCAATGGTGGTTGTGTTTCAGCCTGACCTTGGCCATGTCTCTGAACACTTTGCACTTTGTAATTCTAGACACTCTAGGTAGGTTGCAGTTCTGGAAAATAGTGTCACTGAAGGATAATGGGTTCCTGGTAGCTTCGCCTTTAATTCTGCTCAAGTCTTTTGCAGTTAATTTGGGCCTTTTCTTCTCCATGTGCTTTTTCGCCCCAGTTCATTATTCACAACAAAATGTTTGATTGTCCGGTGGTCACACTTATTATATAACAAGAGTGTCGCATCCGTCTGTTACAATTTTTGATGTTTCAGTGTCAGTTAAATCCCTTTGTTAGCCCATTTTACCTGAGGTAATGAAGCTACCTAATAATCATGCACAGCTTGATATAAGGTGTGATTCACTTTCACCACACCCTCCCTCACTACACAAATCAGCAGCTAAGCAGCTAAAAATGATTAACTCTAATGAGCATTCAAGTTTATATGAAGTTTAATGGAGTTTTTCTGGGCTTGGAGTTTGAAAATGTGCATAGAAATAATTATTCATTCAGAATACTTGCTTGCCTAATAATTGTACATGCCGTGTAAAGTTGTTTAAAGATTATTAGCAAAGAGATGTTTAATTACACACTTAGCAGACATGAAGCAACATTAGCATTAGATTAAGCTATGGCCGCCTGATGTAAGTCCAATAGGAACTCTCCATTTAGCTCTGTTTTAGTATAAACTGAAATTTAAGAAAAATGTCTGCTATTGTCTAAAATTGTCTTCTGTTTGGTGCAGAGCAGGTAGCATACAATGGGTTTATCAGAGCTTTTTCACTGAAAAAAGCTGCCTGTTGATGACAGCTGAGTTGCAAGCGGGAAAACCAAAACACTGAGCTAAAAGAGGCTAAATGGCTCTGTAGAGCTGAAGGGTGTAGCAAAGTTGGGTGATAATTCTCTGCATGGACAGTATTCATTAAATCATGTTACACTTAATCAGGTGTTCATATAAAAATAATGATTAATGGAGGTTTAACTACCATAATGTCAGTGTATTGACTGAAAAATCAGCTATGGTTTGAGCTTCTGAAAAAGCATTCAATGTACGTAGTATGCAGTTAAGACATTCAAATCACCAAACTGGAGATTAAGAGGGTCTGTGAGGATTTGTGGGAATATATTAAAGAGCAAAACATCTCTCTCTCTCTCTCTCTCTCTCCTCTCCCCCCCCCCCCCCATAAACTGCAGGTGTCAGACAACGCTGGGTTCCCAAAGCAATGGGCTGTACCGCTCCCAGTTGTCACGCAGACATAACTGAGACCATCATGAAGTTCACTGACTCAGGGCATTTTCAATTGATCATTACGGCTGAATGGACAGAAGCTACAGCCAATGGTCAGGGAGCAGTAGATTGAGGACGACCGATGTGGGTTGGGTTTCTCTAAAAATGTAATGTATTTATACATTAGTGTACCTCTGTCAGATATCTAGAACTGTTACCATGTTACCCATAAATATTTCAAAATGTTACAATTATAATACATATATATATATATATATATATATATATATATATATATATATATATATATATATATATATATATATATATATAACTTCTGAAAAGCATGATGTCTTTGCATGGTGACACCTCTGGCTCAGGATGTTCAGAGCAGGAAGAAAACTAACTTTAAAATAGCAATTAAAACTGCAAAATATGTTCAAGCTCTTTGCATGTTTTGCACCTTGCATTAAAACTATTGTACTGCACCACAACTACATTATAAAACCTTTGTGATGAGAAAACAAGAATAAACAATGTTTTTTTGCTGAGGTCTGTACCATCGGAGTTAGTATGACATCAGGATCAATTTGTTTTCAGAATAGTCTGTAAAGATTCTCAGGTCCTAGTTATCTAGTTATCTAAGGTGGGTTACAATCAAGTACTTGTTGAAGATACTTGAAGATGTTTCACCTCTTCACCTGTTGTTACTGAAGAAGCCTCTTCAGTAACAACAGTTACTTGGAGGTGGAATCTCCTTAGGCCAAGTTGGAATGGTCGGACTGTCGTTGGCATTGTCACATTAAGACAAATGTAAGCATTTGTTCAATCTACTGGGAAGAGATGAAAGGACAGCATTTTAGGTGGCGATAAATGGGGTTACAGACATAGGAGTCAGTATTCATGCACTGTGCCCCAGTAACAAGGCCAAGACACCTTGGTGTCGTTTTTGGACGTGTAGGGCTCCGCAGTCAAGTTAGCAAAAAAGATCTGCAACATCTTGTCAACTTAGCAAAATAAAAAACGCAAAGTAAAAGAGTTACGATCCTTCTGGGCACAAGAATTTTCAGGAACAGCAGTCAGGTAAACTTGTGTACTCTCCTCTCAAAGTCTGATGTCAGCAGATAGCAGTGAATTAATGTGCTAGCTGCATTGAATCTGTCTGAGAAGTGCATCTTGCTCTGTCTGTGTTTTGGTTGCTTGCCAGACAAACTATAAACACGCCGTCCATAAACTTGCGTTCACACACGCATGCATGAAATTAAATTTGCGCATTCCAGCAGCAACATCAGACAGATGACATATAGATGCACATCGCTCAATAAATAATAAACACCACGTATTTAGTCTATAAAGTATCTATAAATTTCAGTTGCTATGTTGAAGTTTGTCAGTAGATGCTGGATCATCAACCAGTACAAGCAGATCCCACAGACCCAGGTGAAATACAGGTAGCCTCAGCCAGTAGCCTACTAGCACAACCACAGATGTACACCCAGCATCAGGTAGAAGCAGCTCAGACCCTAATGGAGCAGTAGATTGGCCAGAGTCTTAAGAGCCTTTATGAGGACTGAATGAGTGTGCAGAGACCTTTTTCTCTCTCTCTCGCCTGTCATTCATAGGTCTTGTGCAGAGCACATCGCACGCACATCGCGTCCCTACCAGTCTATTTCAAGTAGGCTATTTAAAAACTATAAAAAATTCTTTGTGTGTCATTAACGGTAATAAATTATCCAAGAGTCCCACAAGGTGCGTACAACTCAGCACAGGGCACAACACCAGTGAAGCTGGGGCTCCGTCTCTTCAGCAATGCCACTGCACACATACACATGTGCACCAGTATTATCTCTAGGACAGTGGTTCTTAACCTGGGGGTGGGGACCCCTGGGAGTCATAAGAATGCTTTTGTGCTATAGACACAAAAATAGAAAAAACAATAACTTAAAAATAACTACACAGACTATATTTGTCACTTTGTGTGGACATATTATTTTGCACTGTTTAATCCACCAGGTGGCAGTAATGCCAACCGCTATAAAACGCCAAAGAAGACTCTGGCCCCAATTAGACAGAAAGCGCTTTGCAGGTTCAAAAACGCGAGGTACACAGCAATGGCTTTTTTGGTTGAATTTAGAGAAGAGCAAAGCACTGTGTTTTAATCATGTTGCTAGGCAACTATGAAATCAGTTGTCTTGTCAGTCTAATCAAAGATCATAGTGCCAGCGATCTGTAATCTTTGGTTTGTCGCTATGTAATTGTGGTGTCCAACAATAATGCTGCGGTGATGTGTTGATAAGAAATCCGCTTGACACTGTCCTTGATCACAAAAGTTTATTAAATCAAAGAGTTCAGCATCAATAACAAGCTCTGCAGCAGCTTGGAGAGTGACCCAGCCCGATGGCCACTCTACCTCACTGTACATTACACATAGCTTATATATGACATGTTCAAACATCTGTTAGGTACCATAAAAGGTTTGGGTCTGCAAGGTGAGAGGTCAACCCCATAGAAGGGTACAGTACTATTTAAAGTTGCAAAACAAGGTTAGAAGTCAAATTCCATAAAAGGGTTCAGTTCCTACATAACCATCAATCACTACTCACCCCATACACTGTCACTGACCCTCTGTCTTGCTGCTACAGTGTTATTTGAACTGTTGTGAGTGAAATACATAAGCACTAGACAACTGTTACAGTCAAATGCATAAGTACTAGACACTACATATTAACTGTCATATTAGCAGAAACTTGATCACAACTCACAGGTCTGTGTCTTTTGTTGCTAAAAACACAAGAGAGATCATTGCTTATTACGTGATTCAACATTTTCTCTCTCTCACACAGCAATCCACTACTCGCCCCAGATGTCTGTGATTTTGCAACAGGGTGTAGGCCTACTCACACTAGGCAATCCGTTAAGTTTCAATCACCTGAAAAACGGCATCAAATACTATTGCTCAAGGAGAGACCGCAATTCCACCCATTATGGTAATATGAAAGCATTATTATTTTATGCACTGCTTTTGCCAGCACACAGTAGCAAGCACATTATCATTAGTAGCACTGTACTAATTGGAGGATGCATCAAAAAGCCAATAATACTAAACAAAGCTGCATTCCATACAGAGTAGGCTAATAGGCTACAACTGAGTTCATTTTCATGGCCACGGCCACAACCTGTCTAAACTGTGCGCACCACAGTTGCTGATGGTGGAGAAGTGCAGCCACCCTGTCAGTCATGCGATGCGCAGCGTAGTTCATTAGGAAAGTGTGTTCATTTTGTCTAATTTAAAATGTAATGTAATGTAAAATTATTTGTGATTCAAAATAATGGTTGTTGATAAGTTACTTAGAGACCCCCCCCAGTTGCATGATTTTACTACTTCCATGGGAGCTCAGGCGGCTCCTTATGGGAGCTGAGCTCCCACTGGCTCCCACGTAACTCAAACCCTGGTGCCAAGACGTATTAACAGCGAGCAGAATGCTCACTGCGATTAGAACAATTTCAAAAGGCCTCTCACTGCAAAAAGCGTATTCTGTCTGATCTTGGGGAGAAATATTTTCAACTTCAAAAGGGGTTGGACTGCCAAGGACGTTAAGAACCTCTGCTCTAGAGTTTTGTGATTGTTGGTAGTGCCTTTTTTCCCTGATGTTTCCCTGATTTTTTCCCTGTGCTTGAGGATTCTTGTGCTTAGACCAGTTCTTCATCACTCATTTCACGCCACTTATGCTTAAAGATTAAGTGTGTATGTCAGAGATGGGGACTTCGAGTTAGAGACTTCGGACTCGAGTCGCACACACAGTGACTTCAGACTTCGACTTGTGACTTCGAGTGCGGTACTTCGTGAACAACTTTTATTTTAGGAAGCGTCTAATGACCTTGCCGTTATTCCCTCCCTCCGTTACCCATAACCTGCCTCACGTAACACGGCCGCAGGTGAGAGAGGACAACAAATAGCTGCAGCTGCTGGGCCATTCATCATGAACTTTGGCTTTAAAAGTTCATACAACAAGACCAAACAAATTTTATTTTTATTTTTTTTTATTTAACCTTTATTTAACCACGTGGGCCGATTGAGAACAGATTCTCATTTGCAAGGGCGACCTTGCCAAGAAGGTGTAAAATGTGCAGAACAACATAGAGTTACACATTGAATACAGTACAAATTACAATATTTAAAGACAATAACGATTCCGTAACGGAGAATATTTTAAAGTGCAGTAGCGTCTATGTGCAATTAGCGCAGGTGCCGACCATTGAAGGAGGTGGGTCAGATTAAATACATAATATAAATGGTATGGCAGCAATAAAATCATGATATACAAATACAAATAGTCTATATATAAACAAAAATAAATAAAATGTATAGGGTACAGAGATCTATAAAAATTTTGTGCAAATTTTGTTCTAATTACAGGTGGTGTGCAAAAACAAAAATGTAATATTATGCTCAAAAGCAAAGCGAGAGGGGTAGGAGACCTAGCATGTACATAGATCGGACAAGAGTTCAGACGGATGTACTTTAAAGGCAGTGAGAGGGATGAGGGTCTCTAGCTTGAGGGTTTTTTGTAACTCGTTCCAGTCGTTGGCAGCGGAGAACTGGAAGGAATGGCGGCCAAAGGTGGTACGGACTTTTGGGGTAATCAGAGAGATATACCTGCTTGAGGGAAGGCTATGGGTGGGTAATGATATAGAGACCAATGAGCGTAGGTATACGGGGGCCCTGCCTAGCAAGCACTTATATATAAGTTGGTACCAGTTGTAAGGGCAGAAAATTGTATTCTTCTTACACTTATTATCCATTTATGCAAGTACTTATAATAGTGCTATTTTACTTTTATTATTATTATGTCTTATACATTGTTTAAACTTCAACGTGTTCCTTTTATTATTATTCTTATAATTATTCTCATTCTGCTAGTCTGTCCACAGGTGTGTAGGGTTTAAGTCAAGGATGTGGAGTTGTTTTCTGTTCCTCTCCTGTTTTGTCTGGGACCAGGCAGAGCAGGCAGAGGATCTTTGTGTTCCCAAAACATAGATACCCAGACTGTGTAAATGACTATGCATCCCTTTGTTCTGGGCCAGACGTTACTAACTGTCTTAGAAGACAGAACCTCTGGTCCAGCTGATCAAGTTGTAGTACTTCTCTGTTTATTCTCTTTTGTTAAATAAATTCTTCAAAGACAGCGGTTGGTTGTAACTCCATTATTTGCCTAATCTCTCACCAGGAATCTAAATTTCCACGACACCAGTGAGGCGTTGAGTGTGTAATGACGACCAGCCAACTAATGTGTAGAGGTCACAGGCCTAGCCCGGAAGTGGGCGGGATTGGACCCGGAAGTGGGTTGTGTTGTCTTGAAATGGGTGGGCTTTAACGGTATGTAAGACACTCAGTGTGTGAAGTCAAAAAAAAAAACTGGTTAGGGCCAGCTGACAGTTTTAAAAAAAATCTCCGATGACCGGCAGATAGAGGGAGAGAGAGAGAGAGTGTGCGCACAGTCAGCTACGCAATGACGATTTTTATTCAATCCGAGCACAGATATTGACTCGTATTACTCGTATTATACTTGTACTCGGCAAAAATGCTTGATCCATACCGGATACTCGTTTCAGCCGAGTATCCGGCTCAACCCTAGTCCACATATTCTATTTCTGAACCATCTAGCGTTGTGATGCTAGTCAGACAAGCTGGAGTGGAAAGCGATCGATTGAAGAGCATGCACTTAGTTTTACCAGAGTTTAGTAATAGATGGAGGTTTCGGAAGGAATACTGAATGGAATTAAAGCTCTCCTGGAGGTTTGATAACACAGAATAATACAGATAATACAGAATAGTGTCATCCGCGTAGAGGTGGATCTGAGAGTCACCAACAGCAAGAGCAACATCATTGATATACAGAGAGAATATAGTCGGCACGAGAATCGAACCCTGCGGCACCCCCATAGAGACAGTCATAGGCCCAGACAGCAGCCCCTCTGATTTAACATGCTGGACCCTATCGGAGAAGTAGTTAGTGAACCAGGCGAGGCAGTCATTTGAGAAGCCTAGGCTATTGAGTCTGCTGATCAGAAGGCGATGGTTGACAGAGTCAAAGGCTTTAGACAGATCAATCAAAACAGTTGCACAATAATGTTTTTTTATCAATGGCGGCTATGATGTCATTTAGGACCTTAAGGGTGGCTGTAGTACACCCATGACTAGCACAAAAACCGGATTGCATGGAAGAAAGGGTACGGTGGGAGATGAGATGGTTAGTAATCTGTTTGTTGACTAGGCTTTCAAAGACTTTTGAAAGACAGGGTAGGATAGATATAGGACGGTAACAGTTTGGGTCAAGGGTGTCTCCCCCCTTTAAAGAGGGGAATTACTGCGGCAGCTTTCCAGTCCCTGGGGATTTCTGAAGATGACAGAGACAGGTTGAACAGGGTGGTATTGGGGGTCGCTATAATATCAGCAGATAATTTTAAGAAAGAGGGGTCCAGATTATCCAGCCCAGCTGATTTGTAGGGGTCAAGATTTTGTAACTCTCTCAGCACATCAGCTATCTGGATAGGGGTGAAAAAGAAGAGGGGGGAAGCACTTGGGCATGGGACTTCAGGGGGTGCAGGGCCGTTGACTGGGGAGGGGGGAAGCCTGGTGGAAAGCATGGCCAGTTGGAGCAAAATGCTTGTTGAAATTCTCAATAATCATAGACTTATCAGTTGTGACAGTGTTCCCTGATTTGAGAGCATTGGGCAGCTGGGAGGAGGTGCTCTTGTTTTCCATTGACTTTACAGTGTTCCAGAACTTTCTAGAGTTGGTGCTGCAGGATGCAAATTTCTGTTTGAAATAACTGGCTTTTGTTACCCTGACTGCTTGAGTGTAACGGTTTCTGGCTTCTCTAAAGAGTTGCATATTGCAAGGGTTGTTTGAGGCTAATGCGGTACGCCATAGTACGTTTTTATGCTAGTTGAGGGCAGTCAAGTCTGAAGTGAACCAAGGACTATATCTGTTCTTAGTTCTGAACTTTTTAAAAGGGGCGTGTTTATTTAAGAAAGAGAGGAAATCACTTTTGAAGAACAACCAGGCGTCCTCTACTGACAGGTTAAGGTTAATGTTCTCCCAAGATACTAGGGACAGATCTTTTAGAAATGCCTGTTCAGTGAATTGTTTTAGGCAGCGTTTAACAGTGATGATGGGTGGTCGTTTGGCCTTGGATCCATTACAGATGCAGGCAATTAGGCAATGAGGTAGAGGCAGTGAGATCCTGGTTGAAAACAGCAGAGGTGTAATTTGAGGGCAAGTTGGTCAAGATGATATTTATGAGAGTGCCTTTGTTGGTTTGAGGGTGTGTAAGGTTGAGGGCATCAAGCTTTGAAAAAAGGGAGGCTGAGGTGGTAAGCATATCCCAGTTTAAGTCTCCTAACAATAGAAACTCAGAGGATAGATGGGGGGCAATCAGTTAACAAATGGTGTCCAGGGCACTGCTCGGGGCTGAGGGGGGTCTGTAGCAGACAGCCACAGTGAGAGACTTATTTTTAGAAAGATGGATTTGTAAAAGTAGAAGTTCAAACTGTTTGGGAATAGACCTGGACAGAATAACTGAGCTCTGTAAGTTATCTGTGCAATAGATTGCAACCCCACCCCCTTAAGCAGTTCTATCTTGACGGAAGATGTAGTTGGATATAGATATTTCAGAGTTTTTGGTAGACTTCCTAAGCCAAGACTCAGACATAGCCAGGATATCAGGGTTAGCTGAATCTGCGAGGGCGGTGACCTAATCGAATGTAGGGAGCAGACTACGAATATTGATGTGCAGGAAGCCAAGACTTTTACGATTGCAGAAATCAATAAAAGGTATAACACTGGGGCTTACAGGGCATGGGTTTAGCTCCAGGGCTGTATGGGCAGCCAGGGATATGGTAGGATGGGTGTTCAATGGGGGTAAACCTAGGTAATGAGTAATGATGAAAGAGTTTGCATCTCTGGAGATGTTTATTGGGCTGGAGCAGGTTTCTGACATTGTAAGGGGGGAGGCGAATGAGCTGCCTGTATTAGGGGACTGAGGAAACTGCAGGTGTGTAAGACAGAACAGGTTAACACAAATAGCACTAAATGAGGCATGATTATGATGGAGATACAGGTGTAAGCTGATGCAAGAGCTTCGTGACACGCTGTGTGTGCACAAGGGTTTTATAAACGGTGGTTGTTTAAAAAAAAAAAAAAATTGTTAGTTGTCAAAGACTTGTGAGCATCTCTGGTGTATGTTTTAGTGACATCTAGTGATTGATGTGTAAATCCTTAGAGCATTATAGTCTAAATTGTCATTATTAATTATTAGTGCAATAGTAGTCTACATTGTCACCGTTTAAAGTGTTATATTTATCGTAATCAAACGTGTGGTGTGGTAGAGAAGGACACACAGCAGAGTGAGGGAGCATAGTAAAACAGTACACAGTGAGAATGCCCTGTTTGTAGCACACAGTACAAAATACACCAGTGTATTCAACAAAGTTAGGTTAAAAATACACCAAATGCTGAAAATGATATGAATGAGCGAGAACAGCATTATCTGTATCTGTATCTGTGTTAACCATAAGAATTATCTCTATCTGTAGCTGTACTCGAAGTGGGCGGGGCATAACCCAGAAGTGGGCGGGATTTAACCCGAAAGTGTGTCTGGCTGTCTTGAAATGGGCAGGACTTTAACCAGTATGTTATAAAACACTACTAATACCAATACAGCTCCTTCTGATTCTGATCTTCTTGACCTGTTGTCCAGCCTTCTTCCTTCTTCCTTCTCTATCTCCCTTATTCCTCCATCCAGAAAGATCACTTACTATATAATTAAATCTAATCTCTGTGTATGTGTGTGTCTGTGTGTGTGTGTGTGTGTCTGTGTGTACACAAGTGTTATCTGCTGGAGAGATATGCTCTTTGTCTGTTTTTACATTGAAATCAAGAGAATACGTACGAGACACTTTTTTCACTTTTTATCTTTTGTATTTTTACGTGGCGTTTTTTTTTAATACTTAGCATGATGTCATAAGAATTTATGATATAGAAATAATTACTGGCAACCTACACAGTATACACATAGAGGTGCAGACAGTAAAGGTAATGGTGCTATAGACTGAATGAAAAATGGTACAGATATTTATAGTAATGTTAATGATAATAATAATAACAGCAATAATAGCAATAGGACTACTAACAGCAGTTGCAACTGTAGCAGAGGGCGTCGAGCAGGAACACGGGGGCAGGAGGAGACTCCCAACAACAGATCCAGACTCCACAGCTCCAGAGCCAGCAACACCTGCAGGAAGCGACAGGAGGAGGAAGCACACGACCACGGGAAAGGGAAGAAGTCGAGTTAGTAACATGCATTAATGGGATGAGGAAATCCCCCGGCAGTCTATAGCAGCATAATCATGTCATTATGTGCTACCTGACTGACAGGAGAATACATATTGATAAGCAATTCAGGCATGAGAGTCTTACTGCATTATATTGTATTATATTTTTGTATTTTGAATTGTCAGTATTTTGTTTGTTTGCTGTCACCTTTTAATGACCTGGGTAGCCCTTTTGCGTCATTTATTGACGTTTATGGCTCCGCAGTCAAGTTAGCAATGCTTAGCAACAACAAATATACAACTTCCGGTAAAGTTAGCAACAATAAATATGCAACGCCTGGTTACAGTTTCAAAATAAAATGCTAGCATTTCGAAACATCGCCATCGCGTTATTAAAGTTGTGAAGCGTAGCAGTTCGGTTAGGTTTAGCCACAAATTTCCTTCGTTGGGTTTAGGCAGCAAAACTACTTGGTTAAGGTTCGGAAAAGATCATGGTTTGGGTTAAAATAACTATGTACGTCAGTTAACACATAAGTTAACTAACTTCACTTACGTCAATTTACGTAACTTGCCTAAATAAAAATATTTAATGTTGACTTTTTGTTTCACACAGGAAACGAAACTTGGTCACCTGCTTCAAAGTCAGGGTTCTGGCCCTCCATCCGCCCACCCACCCATGTCCTTACTCAGTCATTTCTAAATATCATATACCTACCTTTACCATCAAAAACTGACGCTAAAGGGCTTCCCCCAACACGTTGAACTATGATGGTAAAGGGATCCCCAGTGCGTCACAGACTGACAACTATGACTCTTGACAATGCGTCCATGGGAGTGAGAACGGGTTGAAGATGCTGGATGTAGAGGTCCTGGGCTGGTGTTGTTACACGTGGTCTGCGGTTGTGAGACCGGTTGGATGTACTGCCAAATTCTCTGAAACGCCTTTGGAGATGGCTTATGGTAGAGAAATGAACATTCAATTCATGGGCAACAGCTCTGGTGAACATTCCTGCAGTCAGCATGCAAATCTGTGGGATTGAGCTGTGTGATGGAACTGAACATTTTCGAGTGGCCTTTTATTGTGGCCAGCCTAAGGTACACCAGTGTAATACCCATGCTGTCTGATCAGCCTCTTGTTATGTCACACCTGTGAGATGGATGGATTACCTTGTCAAAGGAGAAGCGCTCAATAACAGATTTTGACAGATTTGTGCATAATATTTGAGAGAAATAGGGATTTGTGTACATACAGAAAGTCTTAGTTCTTTGAGTTCAGCTCATGATGAATGGGAGCAAAAACAAAAGTGTTGCCTTTATAATTTTGTTCCATGTAAGAAGACAAAGATGCAAATTGAAGGTCATTGGAGAGAAGCACATTAGCTGTCTCCCCCTGTTACCAGTCTTTGTGCTTAGCTAAGGAAGAGTTCAGAGATAAGATTTATGCCAAAAGAGTTCCAGCTCTCATTTCGTCCCTCACAAATGTATTCTTGTCAACATTTAGACCATCGTAGAATGCTAAATTTTCCTGGAAATTTAAAATCAGGATCAGCCACATACTGTAATATTTGATTTCCCAATATGGCCGTTTTATTAAATGACCTCAGCTCCAGTGCAGTAGATGTGCTGTGGACTGGACTGGATGATGGTGTGTGTGTGTGTGTGTGTGTGTGTGTATTTCCTTCCATCTCTTGTTTTCCATCCTCCTCTTATTCTCTCTTGTCTTATCCTATTCAATGATTTCCGAAAGAAAGACAGAGACACAATAATATTTTATCACTTCCCAGTTCTAATTCAATGTCAACTCACCATAAGTGACTTCATTTTAATCGAGGCATTCAGAGTCTTGATGGCATTAGACTGAAGGCAGCTTTGATGCTATATTGAATTAGTGCAAAATGTTATCTCCTGGATATGGTTTGTGTCTATTCGGATGTAGAGACTGATGCATGGGACTGATAAGTAGCCTTTCATACACAATGAGGTCTGAATATTAATCATGACTGAAATTCTAGTTTTACTTTTATTCAACACTCATATTACAATGACACAGTCTTTTTTCCAACTGACCGTGAATGTCCATGCTGTTCTGAGCGGAAGGAGGGAGGTGGACTTTGAGGAGTCATTGAGGGGAAACGAGAAGAGAAAGAGAAAGAGTCCGAGATAAATGAGAGAGAGAGAGAGAGCGAGAGAGAGAGGAAATAACAAAGAGACCAGCAGAGTGGGTGAAAAAGGAGAGAAAGAAAGGTGTTTACTTTTTGACTAGTTAGTCAACATGATACATTAAGTGTATACATTAAGTGGGAAGTTAGAGCAAGAGAGCGCTGAAAGTAGGTGTCACTGAGCTCCAGGAATTTCTTAGCGAACTATTCCATGAAGAAGACGAGTTACAGCCCTTGGATGTCTTGATACTGCTCTCAGTGTTGGATCTGAAATATTGATTTCTTTTTTTTCTTCAACACAAAATAATAGTGAAGATGTCAGCCGCATCTGGGGACAGCAATTTGTAACAGCTACTTCATTTGGACTTTACATCCATAATCCGCACATTTTGTTAGATTCCTTTAAGTCATATCTCATACAGAATATACAAAAAAAACAGTTTTTGTATTTCTTCACACACATGCTGCCAGTATGTGGTCTTGTATAACAGACTTCTTCACCTACGAAACCACCAAGTCGGTGGTAGTGAAGAGCTGGACCATCGGCATCATTAACCGTGTCGTCCAACTCCTCATCATCACTTATTTCATTGGGTGAGTATTTCCCTTCATTCTGGTGTTTTTTTAAGATTATACAGTATTTACTTTGGCCTGTTTGGATAAAACAACAGTTAAAACGGTTACAGAAATTTATATTCATCAGACATTTATATTTAATGTAATTTATTGGATATTGATTATTTTATCACACAGATGCTGCTTTATTAAAGCTATGTTGCTAACATGCTATCATTTTTATTACCGTAAAGTAGCAAAGCTGTTATTACACAAATGTGAAGTATTAGATATTTTAATTCAAAACATTATGTTCAAATATTTATATAATGTATAAGATTTAAGTGTTCTGTTTAAAGATTCCAATTCATACAATTTGTAAAAGCTTGAAGTTCTGTGTTTAAAAACATACAAGATATATGTGGGTAATTCTTCTTATCTTTTTCCCCCTCGTAATCTTATTTCATTAATTCACTGTCAAGTAACAAAATAACCAACCAATCAAGTTATGCTAGCATTTAATATTTTTTTGTACAGTTAAAATTCAATTGTAGGGAGGGATTTTCGGTTTGATTGTTTTACTATTTGTAGTTTATCATCAAAATTATAACTAGTGTGTATTACAGGATATAGGGTACCCCTAACTCAGGTAATTCAAATTAACATTCATTTAAGAAGAAGATCAAGTTGACATTTACACATGTAATTTTCTTCTGTTCTATGTAAGGGTGCATAAAACTTTTATATTTTCTGAAAACTGTCATTTGAACAGTAATTGTATCTTTGTCCACGACACATTTGTTTTCTTTGGGTAACATCTCAATTTACAACTTTTTATACACTTCTCTGAATAGGTAGTGATACAGGTGACAACACACACACACACACACACACACACACACACACACACACACACACACACACACACACACACTTAATGGTTTGCTTTAACTTGTGGTTTTATATTATTAACCAATCTGTCAATTAAATGCATCTTATTTTTTTGTAGATATAAAATCCATTAGCTGTAGTTGTAGTAATTTATTGCCCATTGTGTCTTCATCTGCTTTGTTAATGGACTAGTAATCCGATTAGCAGCTGTATTGGACAGTTGATGGAACTCTTTTGATTCTTATAATAATCTAAATAATGGTTCAATTGAAAGTTTCAGCTTACAGTATTAGAGCAGCATGTGGAAAGCGAGGCTTGTTGATATTTATCTACCTCCCAGCCATACCCCACTGATCAACCCCTCTTGTAATTCACCAGTTCTTGGTATCAAGGTGTGGGCATTAACTCAGACTTCAAGCCCTGTATCTGAACATGTCCCAGCCAGGTGTCAGCATTAACACCAGCACATTCACCAAACTACCAAAGCTCAAACTAACAAGTGAACTAGGTGCGGCTTATTTTCACTGATTTCAGGTCACTGCTCATTTAGTCCATAGCAGTTGACAACAGCAAGGGGTCAGACAAAAATGAGCAACAGACAGCAACATTAGCTTGTAGCCTAGTTAATTCACAGTGAGTGGTAGTGATACATGAACAGGATTCACTGCATCTTAAATTGAGATCTGAAAGATAAACAAGATTTTCTTTTTTGGTTAAAACAATGTCATAATGTTTCTGTCAGCTTGGCCGTACTGTACTGCACAGGTTTAACATTTGAGTTTTAGCTCAATGTCACATTTTGTCTTATGTGTGTGTGTTTGTGTGTGTGCTTGAGGTGGGTGTTTGTCAATGAAAAAGCCTACCAGGTGAGAGACACAGCTATTGAATCCTCGGTGATGACCAAGGTCAAAGGTTTGGGAATCTACAACAACAAGGTCATGGATGTTGCAGACTACATCACACCTACACAGGTATGGATGGGCTGATAAGATGACTGACAGTAGGATACAGTGATGCCGAATATACTATAATATTTATATTTGTTTTGCAGGGAGCTTCAGTCTTTTGCATCATCACCAAAATAATCACTACAGAGAACCAAGTGCAAGGATACTGCCCAGAGGTCAGCTACTGTTACTACTACTGTACTACCACAATACGGCCACCATTATTACGGCCTCAGAATCATCAATACTAGGGGTGATGATGGAACAGTGGATACATGTCATTGGTGTGGTAGACCTAGATTCAATTCCCCACTGTGACATACCAATGTGTCCCTGAGCAATCAGAATCAGAATCAGAATCAGCTTTACTGCCAGGTATGTGTTCACATAAGAAGAATTTGACTCAGGATTGTACATTGCTCATGATGTGCTTACTCATACAGAAATACCATAACACAATAATAAAATAATAATAAAATAAAATCAGACAAAGACTACAGTTTAGACAACACTAATATACACACTATGAACAAAAAATATAGACATATTGACAAATAGTGCAGTGATCAGAGTGTAAAGGATGCAGGAGTAAAACTATTATTATCATTATTGCGTACATGTTGGAGGTGGAACCCCTAGTTGCTCCAGACTTCAGACACATATAGCAATTGTAAGTCACTTTGGATAAAAGCATCAGCTAAATGGATAAATGTAATGTACTTTGACACTGTGGATCAGGGCATACTTCTAAACAGGTTACACCAAACCATTGGACTCACTGACACTGCTCTTAACTGGTTTACATCGTACCTGACTGACAGAACAGAGTACATTTCACTTGGTAGCGCAAAGTCCCAGTAACACACAGTCACCTGCAGAGTCCCCCAGGGGTCAGTTCTTGGCCCCATCCTCTTCATCATCTACATTCTCCCCCTCGGCCACGTCATCAGTCACCATGGAGTCTCATTTCACTGTTATGCTGATGACACACAACTGTACATGAAATCTGACCCTCACCCCACTGCAGCTTCACCAACATCATCATCGTCTTCAACACTCCTGTCTGGAGGAGATAAAGGTGTGGATGAAACACAACTTCCTCCAGTTGAACAGCTCCAAAACCGAGGCAATTCTTGTTGCCACCTCACATAAAGTTCAGTCATCCTCCATAACCGGTATAACTATCTCTGGTCAAGACATTCCCCTCTCCACAACAGTCACCAATCTTGGTGTAAAATTTGATCCACAACTCACCTTTGAAGCCCACATCAAAAACCTAAGATCTCTTTCTATCATCTCAGAAATATTGCAAAACTCCGTTCCACACTCACCTTAGCTGATGCTGAAAAGCTGGTCCACGCCTTTGTCTCCTCCAGACTGGATTACCGTAATGCACTTCTCATCGGGATCCCTAACAAGAGTCTGCAGAAACTGTAGTATGTTCAGAACAGTGCTGCAAAGATCCTGATGAGACTGCGAAAGTATGACCACATCACACCCATTCTCCGCTCACTTCACTGGCTTCCTGTTTCTGCAAGAATTGATTACAAGGTGTCACTTCTCACCCACCAGTGCATCTATGGAAATGCCCCCCCCACACACACACACACACACACCTCAAAGAACTACTCACCCCTCTCACTACAACACGATCCCTCCGCTCAAAAAACTCAAACCACCTCCTACTCCCCAGAACTAAGCTCAGCACCATGGGTGACCCTGCCTTCTGCTCTGCGGCTCCCCAGACGTGGAATGCTCTTCCTTACCATCTGAGGGAACCACAGACTATTGAGACTTTTAAAAATGGACTAAAAACATTTCTTTTTAGCAGAACTTATGAGTTTTAACCTTGCACAATGTCGTTGCACTATTTATCGATATTATACACTGATGTTTTTACCTTGCTTTTATGATCTTACCTGTAGCACTTTGAGGTTTTTCTTAAATGTAAAGTGCATTAGAAATAAAATGTATTATTATTATTATTATTGTACTTCACCCACCATTACAACCACTGTACTTTGGAACCTTTCAGTTCACTTTCGATTTCCAAGGGATGTTGTCAGTAGATACACACCAAAGTGCCTCTGGACGCAATTGGATAAGCCTATAACCAGACAGAGCAATGAAACTTATGATGAGTTGGGGCGGTGTTTGGTCCGTGGTGGCCTGTTCACAAACTTATATATATCCATCCATCCATCTTCATCTGCTTATCCGGGGTCGTATCGCGTGGACAGCAGCTCCAGCAGGAGACCCCAAACTTCCCTTTCCTGAGCCACATTAACCAGCTCTGACTGGGGGATCCCAAGGCGTTCCCAGGCCAGTGTGGAGATATAATCTCTCCACCTTGTCCTGGGTCTTCACCGAGGCATCCTCCCAGCTGAATGTGCCTGGAACACCTCCCTAGGGAGGCGTCCAGGAGGCATCCTTACCAGGCGTAGGGAGGCGACCCTCTCGTTCAGCGGGGTAAACTCCAACGTAGCGGCGCTCAGCCGGGGACTTGTGAGTATCCCCACACCCGCCTGGCGCCTCACACCTTGAGCAACTCCGGAGAAGAATAGTGTCCATCCCCTATCAAGGAGTACCAGTACACAGTTCCAGAGCCGAGGCTGTGCGTGGAGGTCAGCCCCACCAGATCTAATTGGTAGCGCTCAATCTCCCGCACAAGTTCCGGCTCCTTCCCCCACAGAGAGGTGACGTTCTACATCCCCAGAGCCAGTCTCTGCCGCCCGGGTCTGGTCCATCGACCGTCCGTCGGGGGCCCTGGGCTTCCTCCGGGCAGGGTCTCTCCCCCTCTTCCTCGTTCTAACATTGAGGTCTTTGTGAACCATTCTCAGTCTGGCCCCTCACCTGGAACCACTTTGCCTTGGGAGACCCTACCAGGAGCACTAGGCTCCAGACAACACAGCCTCCAGGTTCACCGGTGCACGCAAACCTCTCCACCATGACGTGATGGTTCCCGGAGAGGACTTATATATACTTATATATATATATATATATATATATACTTCTATATATATTGTCCATATCAATATATATATGATATGGACAATATTATATACATATATTGTTTAATATATACAGTATATATATATATTATTTCCTAAACAGCATGCCACTATATATATATATAATGGGCTGACCCCCCAATAGTCGAAGATTCAATGCTTCGATGGGTGGAGCCTGATTCAACTGTCAATCTCATAGTCGAAGCTTCGCAGCGAAACAAGGATCATGCCATTTTGGCGATATCTATTTTACATAGAACTACCAGTTTTCTCCCAATAAGTTAATATACAGCATATTACAATATACATTTCAACGTTTAATGCTCACCATCGCTGCACACAAAAACACACATGATTCGACTATCAGTCAACTATAGGCAGGACTTGACGATTTTGATTCAACTATATAAATACTTAGACTGGGGCAGCCCTAAAATATATATAGGCTACCATCAGGCCTTTGGGCTCATTTAGAGCTGCATTCATTGATTTAGTTGGCCACTTGTTAGCAGTGGAACACGACATTGATATATTATCACCATATAAAGCTTTTATGGTTACACCTTATGTACAGCTCCAGCCAACACTGAGCAACATTAGTCATTTTCTGATCTCCACCAACTCCTGAAAAAAATATCTGCTCTTTAGCAGCTGCTACATGCTCCATTATGGTCACCAACTTGTCGCTAACTTTGTCTGCCTGCCAAAAACACATGAACTTAACGAAAGTAAAAAATCTGTGTGTGTGTGTGTGTTGTGTGTGTGTTATCCAGAGTGAGAAAAAGTATAATTGTACCATGGACAGTGACTGCACAAAGCACCTCAACAAGCCAGGAGGTTATGGTGAGACCTTGTTTCTGTCTTTTTCTTATTCTTTCTACTTTCTCTATTATTAGGGCTCCAAGCAACAAAGCGTTTTGGCCTATAAGTGTTAAACCATAACTCTCAGAAACAAAATTCTTTTTTTCCTGATTCTGTGGGCCACACCCAGATTCACCTGGACATATTTTGACAAACCTATTTTTTTTTGCTACCCCTTGAACAAATTTTGTGCAATCGCCATCAAAAGTTTAGAAACAAAAAAATTATTTTCC
Organism: Lepomis macrochirus; assembly: GCA_024633595.2. Classification (NCBI taxonomy): domain Eukaryota; kingdom Metazoa; phylum Chordata; class Actinopteri; order Centrarchiformes; family Centrarchidae; genus Lepomis; species Lepomis macrochirus. Next base: position 1,111,730 of record JALXJV020000003.1, read on the forward strand.
CTCCTGGACCAATAAAAAGTACTTAACATTTTTAAACCTGTGTCTTTAAGGACAAATTTAAATAAATGCCCATAAATCAAAATTGCTTGCATGGCTTCATGGAGTGGTACGAAATTCGCATTTTCTTTTTTGCTCAGTGTTACATCAAACATATATCATCAAACCAGCAGTGTTACAAATACCTAAGTCTGGCAAGTGATGTCATTGCCTCATGTTGTGTGAAGTTGTGTAAAAAGTCACACTACTATAATGTATAGTGTCCAGAGGTTGTGCAAATTCTGTTTCTTTTAGATCCAAAGGTTGAGAGTTCAAATCCTGCTCGGTACTTAATAGGGTTGGATGTTTAAAAAAATGCAGACGCACGTTCTCTCATCCTGTTTTTAGTCACCTCAAATCTTTTATTCACAGTTCAAAACTGCCTTTATCTCACAAACACAAAAACAACACTGATTTGAGTGAAACTGTTTCCACATGTCCTTCAGCATGTTCAATTAATTGTATAAAATTTGGTTAGGATTGATGATAGAAGAGTGGTTTATAAGCATAAACTCACATCTTCATCTATATTGCAGTCTAAACTTTCAAAAATCATTTTACCACAGGTCCTAGAGAGCTTTTTCAACACATCTACAGATGTGTGACAAAAATTTGCCTCACTGCAGTCTATTGTCAAGAAGTGAGTGCAAAGTGACATTTAGTGTCTTTTATTTAGTATAATTGACATTTAGTGTCTTTTATTTAGTATAATTTAATCATCAAAAACAAAAACAATACACTCAAAACCAACATCTAATTAATGCATGTGGTGTGTTTTCATTCTTCTTCTTCTTCTTCCTCATTGGGGTCATATTAATAAGAAGGTTGCCTATTGTGACCCTGTGGACATTTTTAACACAAATAATTGTAGGTGGGTTGCAAATTCCACCTGCTAGCACACACAATGACACTCATTGACCTCAAGGTGATGCTCTGTCACATCTGGTCTTCTGCTCAAAAAATGCGATTTTTTTCTGAAAATCCTGTTTTTGACATTTAATCAGATAATCCCAAAATTTTAAGGTCATAAACTCCATAAGCTACATCAAATACCTCAATATAGCATCAGCAAACAACAATGACTACAATAAATTATTGGAAAGAAAACAGGAAGTTTGCCTATTTATAGTTTATATGTGTTTACCATTTTTACTTTTATATTAATATATATTGTCTGCTATGTAGGAGATGGAAGTTACAAACTCAATTTCTACCTATCTATTTTGTATCTTGTTATTACGCTAATGCATACTAATGCATATGTATGTGTTGAATTAATACTTAAGAACTGGTATTCCCTTATTTTTGCTTTTCCAGTTTGCATATAAGCTTTTCTTTTCCTGCTCAGGAATTCCTACAGGGAAATGTGTTCCTTTCAACACCAACGTCAACACATGTGAGATAAAAGGATGGTGTCCTGCTGAAATCGACACCATCAAGACGTAAGACAATCCTGTAAAGTGATGGAGAGTTTTTTATAAGGCTTTACAATCACTGTTCTGTACTGTTATACTAATGAAAAAGTTATATGATTATATGAAAGTCATGTCAGATACATTTCTGTTGGGGCAGCTCTCTTAGTCACTAACCTAGTAATATTTATCATGCAGATAGTTTTCTTTGTCTGGCTTTCGAGATAATTGAGAAGGCAGGCCTTCGCCCCACTACAGTGGATTTAAACTGAATTGTATCCACTGGTAGAAATCTGAGCCATGACACACTGTAATAAGCAAAGACAACTTTGTGTGCTGACTTTGTGCGGCTGAAGAAAAATAACCCATTTAAACACAATACTGCTTGTGTGTTGGTCTGTCTTTTCTCTTGTTCTGTGTTCCCCCTTCCCCTCTCTGTCAGTACGCCAATGATGGAAGTTGAGAATTTTACCATTTTCATTAAGAACAGCATCCGCTTCCCAACATTCAACTACACCAAGTATGACAATTATAATTCTAAATATGATGATGATGATGATGATGATGATGATGATGATGTCGTCAGACATGTTGATATGATGATATGTGTCTATGTGTGCAGAGGAAACTTCCTTCCTACCATCACTAATGATTACATCAAAAAATGTAACTTTGACATGGTCAACAACACCTACTGCCCCATCTTCAGAGTGGGAGATGTCGTCCGCTACGCGCAGCAGAACTTCACTAAACTGGCAGACAAGGTAGAGTCAAGACGCACTTTTAAGGTTTGTGGGTCAAGTTCAAGTCATGTCTTTGTAAGAAAATTCAAAAGTCAAGGCAGATGATTTTCTGGGCCTTTATAAAGCTTCTCAGACTTACTCATAAGAACACTAAGAACTGACTAGCCTTGGCTCAAAGCTGCACTTAAAAGTTAGTTATCAAGCATCTCAGACCTAATTTCAGTGAAGTGTAGGACTAAATCTTAAGTGTCAGTCTCAGTGCTGATTCATGACACTTGCTGTGCCGCAAACAGGATTTTGGATGACGATGTGTAGGCAAGGACCAATCACTGAATAGATTTCCTTATGTAAACCAAACGATACTTAATACACAAGTGCCAGAACAAACTGGACCAGAGGCTTCTTTACCATTATAGTAGTGTAAATTTTATTTATGTCACATCAAAACAAACATAAGGAAAAACACAATTCAGAACTAGACTGCATTACCAGGGAAACTGAGTGGAGTTGAGCACCACACCGTGAACATTGGTCTGCGGTATGGAGGACATTCAAGCAATCATGGATCAGGTACGGCAGCTTCAGGCTGAAAATGAACAATTGAAGTCACAGGTGGCAAACCAAGGTACTGTTTCACCTCAAGCAGGACCATCTAACAAGCCTGCTGCTTCCACTGCAGCAAATGTCAGCTTGCCGATTTTCACTGCTGCTCCAGCACAGACTCAATTTCTGTATGTTTCGAGAGAGCAAAAGTGTTCAAAATTTTCTGGTAAAATGTCTGTTGATTTGATAACTGTTGAAAAATGGATTGAGGAGGCTCGCAGGTGTCTAGCAGTTAGACAAATGTCTCAAGCTGAACAGATTCTTTTTCTGTATGACCATTGACCATCGACCGTCCGTCGGGGGCCCTGGGCTTCCTCCGGGCAGGGTCTCTCCCCCTCTTCCTCGTTCTAACATTGAGGTCTTCGTGAACCACAAAGACCATAAAGCCCACTACTCCAGTGTTCAGCCACTTTCAGCTTCCACTTCCTGCATCTGTCGAGAGCAGTCGTGTTTCTCCTACTCTCCCCTCTTTCTCTTGGCTTGCTCCTATTTTGTCCACCCTTGTCGCGTGAAACTTTTTCTCCTTTGATCAACTGCTTGCAGTTTTCCTGACACATTTGAAATGGAATTGATCAACTGGTTACTCAGCGCTATTGACAAGATTTTTTCCCTCAAACGGGCTTCACCGGGCGAGCCGACCTGCCCCAGTGGAACATTCGCTGCTGGATACGCTCGTGATTCGTGGGAGAATTGGCAAGCGGTCTGCTTGGATGTTTTATCTGTGGAGGATATCGAAGACTTATGGATAATTGGAATTTTGATAGTGGGTTTCCTGATTACCGGCCTTGGAATCTCCATAATGTATCATAAAATTGGTAAGACAGCCGCCACCAAATTTTACCCAAAGCTGTCTGGGGAACTTAAAGAGTGCTTAAATGAAGTGAACGAAAAGCTGAAGGTTTTACATCAGAGGGCTGATCAGAACGGTGAACTGTCTCGCAACATCTCAGACCGGTCTGTGGAAGCAGAGGAGGATCGACACCATCGGGGCGCAGTCTGGTGAGCTGCTGAGAGTAACCACCGGACTGACGATGAAAGTAGAAGGACTGTCGAAATCACTGAATGAACTAGATGCACGTATGGCGCTGATGATGAGAGAGATTGGCCATGATGAGAGACGGTCATAAAGTTACCGAATCAACCTAAATTGGATTAAAAACTATTGTCCCCCCTGCCCTACCCCCACCCCCCTCACCCGGACAGGACAACAACTTGCAGCTGGCCTTCCTATCTTCTCCTGCGCATTGGCTTATCTCCCTCAAGGACAAGGCCGAATTGAACTGAACTTTTAACAACACAGACAGTCTGACGCCTCATACCTTACACTCACAAACTCACAATCTTACTTGCACCATACATACCCCGGACCCTATCCTCCCCTCCCTTCTTCAGACTGCCTCAGAAATGTTTCTCCTTACTCCTCTCTCTGATTATCCCCTCAAAAAATTCCACCATGTGACCTCATGTACTGTGTGTTGTCTTTGTGCATTTTGAATGTTGGTATACTATGTTGCTGTCTGCATTACTCCTTTTCGGGAGAGCGTGTGGCTGCGCTGTTAATAGCAGCGGCCCGGAGGCTTGCTTCGATAAAAGCAATTTCGTACTTGTACTTGTGCATGTATGACAATAAAGATCTCTAATCTAATCTAATCTCTAATCTAGAGGGGGGTGCAAAAGCTGAGCTTGATTTTCATGATCTGACAGACAGAGATAGTCCAGAAAAGATATTTACCATACTTAATGAAAACTTCAGTTGCTCCCAGTCCTATGTTGCTGCACAGCTTCAGTTTTTTCAGCGAAGTCAGCGGGAAGGGGAATCTCTTAGAGACTATTCTCATGCTCTAAAGTCACTTATGGATGTGGTCATTCGTAAAACACCTGGCAGCATTCCTAACTCTGACCAGATTTTGCGTGATCAGTTTACGGAACATGTACATGACGATATGTTGCGGAGAGAGCTGAAACAGAGCATCAGTCAAAATCCCACCATGTCATTTACTTTGCTCCGTAATATTGTTATCAGGTGGGCAGAAGAAGGAAGAAATGGGAGTAGGCAGAATTCTCATGCTTTTTCCTGTAAGACATACAGCAACCCGGAAGACAGGGATGTAATTGAGACTAATGCTATGTCTGACCAACTAAATGGCGATCTAGCTGATCTTAAAGAGTGTCTTAGGAAACAGCAGGCAAAACTTGATGTCATTATTAAACACATAGGAATCTCAAAAACTATCCCACATGCACAGACTTCACAAATAGAGGGAGACTCAAAACCTTATCGTTTTCAAGCAGATGGTAGACCAATTTGCATGCAATGTAGTAAGGTGGGGCACATAGCACTGTTCTGTAGGGTTCAGATAAAGTCTGCCACAGGTCCTACCAAAAGTTCAAGACATCAAGCAACAGTACAAGCAAATGATGCTGTAGCCACTGCAGTTTGGCCGCAGGAAAACTAGCGCCCTCTGGTGTGGGGAGCAAGACACCAGGAGGGGGACTCTCAGGCTGAACGACCAGGATGAACGTCCACCTGAACTGATAGGGGAATGTCCAATAGTGGAAGTGGATATAGGAGGTTTGACAGTGCCTTGCTTACTGGACACGGGATCCATGGTCTCCACTATTACAGAAGATTTCTTTATTGAACACTTTCAGTCCAAAGGTGAAGATAAGTTGAGACAGTGCAATTGGTTGCAGTTGAAGGCTGCAAATGGATTGGGAACCCCTATATAGGTTAACTGGAACTTGATGTCAATATCCTGAGTAAGACCCTCCCCCGAATGGGGGTATTGGTTGTGAAGAGCCCAGAAGACCCTCATACTAGGGAGCAAAAACTGTAGGTGCCAGGCTTGATTGGCATGAACATCATCCGACGTTGTTACTACGAGTTATTCGTTCAGCTGGGTCCTGACCTTTTTGACTTCCCCCCATTGAAATCAGCCGGCCTAGGCTGGAAAGAGGCCCTGTCAGAGTGCCATACTATTGAGTCCCTTGGTGAACAAGGGTACTTGGGAAAGGTCAAGGTCAAAGGTCGATCTGTCCGTATTCCCGCAGGCTCCATGAAATTCATCTCTGTTGTTTGCCCATTTTCTGCCAACATGACTCTTCCCACAGTCTTGCTGGAACCCCTTGAAGATGGAAACTGTTTACCTTCTGGGGTATTGATCTCTAAGGCCCTGCTGACAGTAAGGTGGGGCATAGTGGAAATACCTGTTGTCAATGTTGGCTTACAAGATGCATGGCTTAAACCTAACACCTTACTTGGTGTATTGCATGTGGTTCACACTCAGTCCCCTCTGTGTTCAGTCACTTTGGAAGATGAGGATGGATGTGGCTGTTGTGCAATCCATTGCTGCTGACTGTAGTCCCACTTTCGATCTCTCTAGTGCCTCATGGCCTACTCTTTTATCCGAGCAACAGCAGCAAGGGGAGGCACTGTTAAAGCAATATGTAGAAGTGTTCAGCCAAGGAGAAGGAGATCTGGGCTGCACCACATTGGTGGAGCATGAGATCCCCTTGATGGATGATGTCCCTCTTCGCCAGCGCTATAGACGACTACCTCCCTCCCAGTATGAGCAAGTCAAGGCTCACATTCAGGAGCTGTTGAATAGTGGTGTCATTCAGCCGAGCTGCAGTCCTTATGCCTCCCCTATAGTCATTGTCCAAAAGAAGGATGTAAGCATAAGACTGGGTGTGGAGTATAGGCTCCTTAATGCAAAGACAAGGAAAGACGCATACCCACTGCCACGGATGGAGGAGTCCTTGGATGCCCTGGGTGGTGCAAAATGGTTTTCCACACTTGACTTGGCCAGTGGGTATAATCAGCAGTGTTTGGAATAACGGCGTTTAAAATAACGGCGTTACGTAACAGCGTTATTTTTTCAGTAACGGGGTAATCTAACTAATTACTTTTCCCGTCGTTACAACGCCGCTAACGCTACTGGTCGCTAAATGCGATGCGTTACTATGTAATAAACTGTGTAATCCGAACGCACCAGCTGGCTCACACAGCTAGTCAGGAGGTGGGTTAATAACGAGGTAAGCAGTGCTTGAAGTGGACCGCTACGCTGCGCTCTCCATATCAGGTTCTCTGGGCTAACGCGTGCGCTCAGCTGTTCCCGTTCTCACCTGCCTGCTAAACTCTGTCGGCGGGAGAGACGAGAGGCAGAAGCTGGGGTGCCTTTCAACCAGCGCATTATGTTGGCTAAGGCAGAGTCATGTTTCTTGGTAGCCAATCAGAGCCAGTGCTTTTACACACATGCCAGCACACGCGCCACACACACACACACACACACACACACACACACACACACAACAGCTAAACAGAGATTCGATGAAGCAGCAGAGATTTTTTTTAACAGTAACGCAAATAGTTACTTTCCCTGGTAACGAGTTACTTTTATTACAAAGTAATTCAGTTACTAACTCAGTTACTTTTTGGAACAAGTAGTGAGTAACTATAACTAATTACTTTTTTCAAGTAACGTTCCCAACACTGATAATCAGGTACCCATTGCTGAGAAGGACAAGGCCAAAACAGCATTCTGCACTCCATTTGGACTTTTTGAGTTCAATCGAATGCCTTTCGGTCTTTCTAATGCACCAAGTGCTTTCCAGCGACTAATGGAACACATTTTTGGTGATCAGTCTCTCCAGTCACTTCTTTTATATCTTGATGACATTGTTGTCTTCTCATCCACCTTTGAAGATCACCTTCAGCGTTTGGAATTGGTCTTGGCTCGCTTACAAGAACATCACCTGAAGTTGAAATTTTAAAAATGTCAGTTTTTCCAACATGAGGTTAAGTACCTGGGGCACATAGTGTCAGCTGCTGGGGTGGCCACAGACCCAGATAAGATCAGTGTGGTCTCAGAGTGGAAGCAGCCCACTACTGCAAAAGAGCTTCAGTCATTCCTTGGGTTTGCATCTTATTACCGCCGCTTTGTGGAGGGATTTTCAAAGTTGGCAGCACCGTTACACCATCTGGTAGCAGAAGTAATCGGGAGTAAACACAAGTTCAAGGGCCATGGCAAAGGCTCCATCCTGGAGAAGTGGAATGAAGAGTGTGAACGGTGGTTTCAGACCTTAAAGTAATGCGCAAGTAATACGGGACTTGGTGCAGTATTGTCACAGGATCAAGAAGGCAAACGGAGACCTATTGCTTTTGCCAGCAGAGGCCTTAGACGCTCAGAGCGTAACATGTCTAACTATAGCTCAAGAAAATTGGAGCTGTTGGCCCTGAAATGGGCAGTGACAGACAAGTTTAGGGAGTATTTGCTGGGGCACAAGTTCATGGTGTTTACTGACAATAATCCCTTGAGCTATCTGAAAACAGTCAAACTGTGGAGCAGCGCTGGGTTTCAGAGCTTGCTGCATTTGACTTTGAGGTCAAATACCGTCCAGGCACTGCAAATAGGAATGCAGATGCATTGTCTCGGCAGCCCCCACTGGACCCCATCTCTTCAGTGACCCATGGCATCAAAGTGCCCAGTATGATGCAGGAACCAAACCGGGGGCAACAGATTTCACCTGAGGAGCTTGTCACCACTCTAGCAATTCAGGCGTTTCCAATGCGGGAAAAAGCTGACCTAAAGGCACTGCAGGATGCAGACCCAGTGATTGGTGCATTTACATGTTATTGGCAGCGTGCAAAGCAGCCATCAAAACAAGAACTGACAACAGAATCACAAGATGTCCGCAAACTGGTCCAACAATGGGACAGGATTTGTATGAGAGACGGGGTGTTGTATCACCGTATCAGACCACCAAACACAGTGGAAGAAATCTTTCAACTCCTTCTCCCGGACTGTCTTAAGGGTAAGGTGCTCAAATATCTCCATGATGACCATGGTCACCAGGGGGTTGAACGGACCATACACCTTGTGAGAGAGAGAAGCTTTTGGCCCAACATGTGGCAAGATATTGAGAAATACTGCCAAAACTGTAATCGCTGCCTAGTAGCTAAAGCCAATCAACCTAAAGTTAGAACTTTTCCTGGTAATATCATGGCGTCCCAACCACTGGAGATTTTGGCCATCGATTTCACTGTTCTAGAGAAAGCTGGAGATGGCAGAGAGAATGTCCTGGTCATCACAGATGTTTTCTCAAAGTTTACCCAAGCGTATCCAACCTTGGACCAGAAAGCTAACACCACAGCTCGGATTCTAACAGAAAAGTGGTTTTATGTTTATGGGGTACCTAAACGTATACACAGTGACCAAGGAAGAAATTTTGAAGGGGAGCTCCTAAAACAGTTGTGCAAGATATATGGCATTGAGGGCAACGGGCAGTGTGAGAGATTCAATCGCACCTTGCATGACCTGCAAGAAAAAGAAGTGGCCGCAGTACCTGCCTCAGATTCTTTTCGCATACAATACGACAGAACATGCTTCCACCAGATATTCTCCATATGAGCTAATGTTTGGACAAAAAGCTAAGCTACCTGTCGATTTTTTGCTGGGTGCTGCAGACAACAACTTGGCCCCAGGCACCACCCAGGACTGGGTAGTAGAGCATCAAAAAAGGCTAAAGACTGCGTTCCAACAAACCAACGAACAACTAAGAGTGGCGGCTGAACGTAGGAATAGGCAGCTGATCCCAAATGCAACAGAAGTATTGGTACCAGGAACGATTGTTTTACGAAGGAACTATCCACTCGGACGCAACAAAATTCAGGATCACTGGGACCATACTATCTATGAGGTGGTCCACTGTCTTGATGACAAAAGGAGGGTTTACAAGATCCGACCAAAGAATGAAGTGGGGCCAGACAAAAATATCAACAGGACAGAGCTAAAAGTTGTGCCTTCTACTGCAATCGTTGACGCCCCTGATCTCCTTCCATCTGAGTCACACAGTTTGCCCGAAAGAGAGGAAAATGATTTCGATATCACTAAAGATTAAAGTGAAATGGGTGATCTTATAATGGTTCAGATCCAGCCCCCAAACTCTGGAAACTTGGACTTGTCAGCCACTTCTCACAACTTGCCACCTGAAGACCCACCAGTTACAGTACAACCAGAGCCCCAACAAGACAGCTTAGAAGATCCATTACATGAGGAGTCTTCTAGTAGCTCCCCTGTTCTTGTGAGACGTCCCCAGAGAACAACAGGAGGCCACCACACAAACCCCTTTAATCTGCCACAGTCTGCATGCAGACCTGCTGAAAATAACAGAAGGGGCAGTGACAATAACATTCCCAAGCCGTTAGTCAATCAGTGTATGCAGTGTTTAGACCATGGGTTTAAAACACAAATTTTAGTTTTTTGTCACCGGGACGGTGACCTTTCAAAGCGGGGGTAGATGTGATAGGGAAGCGGTCTAGCACTAGGACCCAGGTAAAGGGGCAGAGTCTATAAATAGGGGAGGGAAGCTCACAAGGTCCTTTCTTTCGGCAGTCACACACCTGAGAGGGCAGCTGAGGCCAGCCTTTGTTTGGTGCTTGATTGGAGTCTTCATGGTGGTGAGGGTCCAAAGCTTGGAGTGATTGTTTAAATACATCAGCTAAACCACAGATTCCAGTCACCTGCATGTCTTCAACCGTGGCAAGAGAATGTGTTTTTAAGACAAGCAAGACATTATTAGGAGACAACAACTGTTTTTCCCACCTGTTATATTTATTGTGCTCATACTAGATCCTTGAAGGGGCCATATTTTGAGTTTCTGGCTGTGTTAAAGGGGTGAACTGAAGGGTAGAGTAACCATTTTACATGGGTGTTTTGTGTAGTTAGTGTGTTGTGCAGTTTTTCCCATAGTATGTGATTTAATTTGGTTTGAGCGTGCAGTGATTTATTTTAATTCTTTATTTACATATTAGTGTGGTTACGATTTATGTTGGTGCTCAACTCCACTCAGTTTCCCTGGTAATGCAGTCTAGTTCTGAATTGTGTTTTTCCTTATGTTTGTTTTGATGTGACATAAATAAAATTTACACTACTATAATGGTAAAGAAGCCTCTGGTCCAGTTTGTTCTGGCACTTGTGTATTAAGTATCGTTTGGTTTACACTTATTTGAGAAAATTCTCAAATAAATTCACATTGCATGGTGAATTTCAACACATTTACATTCAACACACATGTGACAATAGAGAATTTTCAAGAGAATACATTATAACATTGGAAATGAAAGAAAAAGGTTGATCATTAAATGAGCGACATCAATTGCGCCTACAACTCCTGTGAAGCTGGCTCAGTGGTCAGAAGACTATAATGGTACCATACAGCCCATTTACCATTAATTCAATTCAATTTTATTCAATTTTATTTATATAGCGCCAAATCACAACAACAGTTATCTCACAGCGCCTTTCATAAAAGAGCAGGTCTAGACCATACTCTGTGATGTTATTTACAGAAGCCCAACAATTACATTAGTAACTAGGGCTGAACGATTTTGGAAAATAATCTAATTGCGATTTTTTTTTTTTATCAATATTGCGATTACGATTTAATTTGCGATTAATTTTTAAGCTCTTTACCTTCTGTAATATTCAAAATGGACAAGCAGTAAATCAGTGTATAGTATGATATTAGATGGATTAAACTTACACTGTTCTTTCTTGTAGGTCAGGCCTCTGTTATGATGAATTAGGTAGAATTATTATTATGAGCAATAAGATATATCAAATTATAATAATATGAGAAAGACAATGAGTCAAGTCATGGCATTAAATAATATATAATATCATCAGGTCGGCCTACCTTTTCACCACAGGGTGTTATACAGTAAGCTCAATAAAAAACCCACAGTTCAACCACCAATTACTGAGTCCTGATCTCAGTTCAAATCTCCTAGGGGTCCATCTTTCTGTATCCCCATAAGCAAACTAAAAATACTCAGTTTGAGGTTCAATTCAAAAGTTGGCTAACTAAAATAGAACAGAGTAACGCCTCTTGTGTTAATAGTCAAGCTTAGTAATTCTCCGACAACACCGAGTTCCCTCGCTGCCTCCGATGCTGGTGAGCGCTACCGGCTGTAACTTCGGGACAGACTGGGCCTCTTCGGACTTAGGTGTTTAGTTTGAAACGCCAATGTACAGATATTTCCTGAGCTGACTGGTAGCTGTGTGTGTGACGCAGAAGCCGATCGCCACAACACGCTTGCTACGCTCTCTTTCTGTTGTGCATTTTTCCGTCCATCAAAGCCGGATGGCCCGACAAATTCACCCACCACCACCAAGTTATCCACGGTGGTGGGTGCTACTTTCATTCCATGTGACATTAAAATTCCATCTGACATTAGAGCTTCTGTCAAGCTTAAGGGCATTTTACAACAATAAGGCAAGTTACATTGTAACATGCAGACGAAGCATTAACTTCGTCAGACTGCTTTCCGCTTGGGTGTCATGTTACCAAAGTATAATCGCCACCTTTGCGATTAGAAAATCTCGTTTTATTACATCGCGATAATATCGCAAATGCAATTAATCGTTCAACCCTATTAGTAACCATTACAAATGTTTGTTACATAATTGAAATCTAATCATTTCGGTGCTTAGGTCTAACAACTAAACACCTACAGGTCCGTTTCCTGAACTGAACCAATGCGACAATAATACATTGTTTCAAATTTGAACTGGTCCTGTTTGCTTTCACAAAACTCAAATGGTCCCGAAACTGTAAACAAAAGCCATGTGGTGGAAATGAATGGTCAGCACCATCAGGTTCCTGTTGGTCTGGAGCGCATATCAGCAGACTTTAGCGGGCCATGGAACATCATCATTAAATTATTTAACAATTCAGGCGATTAGAAGGAAAAGGTCTGCATCAAATGGTCTTTTCATAGAAGTGGACTTTGTTTACAGAATCTACATGTATGTCCTTGAAGGAATGAATTAATAATAAAAATAATAATCTTTATTTATAGAGCTAAGACAATGAAAACAAACAAATAAGAGCCACAGTAAAAGCAGGAAGGACTTAAGAAATTGGCTAGGAGGTAGAACGGGTTGCCCCCTAATTGTAAGAACCACTGATTGATTCCGATTACAAATACAGAGCATTTATAAAGACCATATTTACATAGCTAAAGGGTCTAATTTGTTTAGTCTCACAATGCCACTGGATACTAAATGTGTATATAGGCCAATAGGCCATGAACTCATAGGACCTGCAAACTTTCCTTATGAATACTCAGTTCTACAGACACCAGGGATATGTTTCTAAAAAGCATGAGGAAGGTAATTGTCCATTCAGAGTCTATTTTAAGATAACACTGCCTACATGTTTAAATAATAAAAAACAATGTTACAGAAACTAAAACTATGCAGTGCAATGCAACAGATTCACCATGAAATAAAATTTCCAACAGATTAACTTTAGTTGAAGTGTACAGCAGGCTAATTGCACTGTTCATCAGTCAATGCTAGTTTTGTTAGCTCTATGCCCACGCACTTCAACTCACTAGCTTAGCACCTTGTGACGCAGCATTAAATTTGTTATTTGGGGGCGGGTGGGAACACACACACCCTCACACCCACACACCCACCCCCACATGCAAAACTAGACAATGACAGCAAAGGCAGACAACTTAAAGCAGGAAACAGAAACTTACACAAACCTACGTCTCAAAATACAGAACCAAGTAACATGGACAAGTCAGACTGACAAAACCCAGAACAAACAGCAAATCATGATGAATAAAAAACACAGAATACATGTAAAAGCCAAATGGGACAGAAACTAGTAAACAGATCTAAGAACTTAAACACCGAAGTAAGACTACACACTAAGACACTGAACTAAGACGCTGGACTGGTAAAAGTAAACTTAAACATGCCAACAAACAAAAGACTAAACTTAGCTACAAAACCCTAAACATGATGAACCACAAATACAGAACCCTAAACCATGAAACCAGATACTAAGTAAACTAGAGAATGTGAATGAATAAAAATAAATAAGGCTACAGAGAGAAACAAAGAATCAAACACCGACTTAAAGAGGAAAGACATGAACACAAAACTACACTCCTAACAATATTGGATTTCTGATCAGACAGTTAAGGGGGAAATTATTTGAACTGAAGCAGTACAGTAGAAATAGTTTAACGAGAAGGAGCTGATTAAGATGTTTTCAAACAAAAAGAGCGCCTGAACTTACAAGGCATTGACAATGTGTGCACAGATTAGTTGTTCCCCATTGTCCTAATGCACTGCAGGGACCACCGGCTTCACATCCTCTTGGTGACACATATGTTCTCAAACAAAGAGCGCACTGCTATCAAGGCGCAGACTCTTTCAGGATGCATCCGCAGCTCCTAGTGAACGATAGAAAATATAGCTAATAACCAGGGTATGGTCAGGCACACGTTTGTTTGTATGTTTATTTATTTACGAACCGATTTCACACTACCTCCTGCAAGAATTGTAACATTTCTTCCAAACATACTAGCCAGTACAAATTGGTTGCTTTTAAATGTCATTCCAAGAAGCCTGTTCATGTGTCTCATTTTGAAAATTGTGTCAGGGAGGAGTGATTGGAATAAAGATCAGCTGGATATGTGATCTGGACAAGTCAGATGACCAGTGTAACCCTTCATACTCATTCACCCGACTGGATGCCATGTCCCAGAAGAATGAAGTCTCACCTGGCTACAATTTCAGGTATTTAACCACATGGTTGGACTGATATGTTCCATCCACAAACTAGAAAACTCAACAACCATTGGCCAGAATGCCATGAAATCATTGGATATCCATGGTCCCCAGAGAATGATTTCTAATTACCTTTTCTAATTACACATTACCTTTCTCTAGTAACAACTGACCAACACTTTTACTAGAAATATAGGAATTTCTAAAGGCAAATTACCATGGACAGCTTTCATAAGTCAAGTATCTGAGCCACCTATATGAAATTAAAAGAGTTCTAGATTGTTAAAACTGGATTTTCTTCAAGGACTCTACATAAACACAAGCATTTTAGCATACAACATAATCAAGTAATCAATCAGACTGCATTATATTGTTGTTATTAGTTCTCTTGACCACTTGCAAAATGTGTGGTTATGATTGATTGATGATGTTTTTCTTGTCTGTTTGTGCAGGTTTGCCAAATATTATAAAATGGAGAATGGGACAGACTACCGCACTCTGGTCAAAGCCTATGCTATTAGGTTTGATGTTCTGGTCAATGGAAATGTGAGTATATAGCTTAATGAGTTTGTGTATGAAGTGCTCATTCCTAATCAATACAATAAGGTTTAAATTAGGGCTGGGCACGTCAACTCATTAATTAATTAACGCTGACAATTGTTTTATTGGCGTTCTTTTAATTATTATTATTTGAAAGCCTGTTTCTCACTGGCTCTGAATACACATATAGTCAAACCATGGGTAACAGGAGGGCGGTGATGTTGATCAGCCTGAAATTTCGTACACGTAGGTGAAACTTCGGCTGGGAGCTGCTCTGTAGGGGGCGCTACACCTAAGTGTACGAAATTTCTGTGGTGCATATTATGTCCAGACGCACAGAAAAGCCTCTTGGAGCGATGCCACACTCAACAGGAAGTCAGCCATTTGGTTTTAATGGTCTCCAAATTTTTGCTTTGCAGTCTAAACCCGCTGACAATTAAAAGTTTTCCAAACGGTCAGTTTTCGTTCCCACCATGCCCGTGGGCGTGGCCTTGAAAATTGACAATTCGCCAAGAAACAAGAAATTGTTATAACTTCATTATACATGCTCACATCTGTACCAAATTTGATGTATAATAAGAGTCCTGCCCTGAACACATCTATCTTCCATCATTCACTCAAAGTCATATTGCCACCTGCTGGCAACAGGAAATGTTATATGCTTCGCCATGACACAGGAAGTTGTAATAACTTCAGTGTACGTGCTCACATCAGCACTAAATTTGATATGTATAATAAGAGTCCTGCCCTGAACACATCCACATGCCAACATTCACTCAAAGCCATTGCGCCACCTGCTGGCAACAGTAACTGACCTTTAACGAAGCAGGCCCCACGGCACGTTTCACCTACATATACAAAATTTCTGTGGCACACGTATCCTGTCCACACGTACCAAAAAACCTCTTGGAGCAATGCCCTAAACACAACAGGAAGTCGGCCATTTTGAATTTATGTTAATTTTTAGATAATTTACACACTCCATACTTTAACGAACTCCTGCTAGAGAATTACTCCGACTGACTTCAGATTTTAGATGTCTACTCTAAACCCATTGAAGTTTAAAAGTTGTACAAACTGTGAGTTTTTGTGGAACGGTGTGCCCATGGCGTGGCGTCCAAAATCGATCATTCGCCCTAAAAGAGGAAGTTGTTGTAACTTCAGTGTACATGCTCACATCTTCACCAAACTTTACGTGCTTGATAACAGTCCCGCCCCGAACACACCTACATGTTCAGTTATAGTCGTAGTGCGAAGTGCTACGTAGCGTGATGATTAACATTTGTGCAGCGTCCGAAGCGCGTAGCAAATGCACAGCCACACCGGCTCCAGAATCTGTAACGTGGCCGCCTCACACCTCGACGAGGCCCCCCCCCCCAGCAGTTGCAGAGATTTATACATCATAAACATTGTTATATGGTGGTTTTACATGTCCGCTCACAGTTCAAAGATGTGCACGTTTGGAAACCTTCTGCTGATTGGGTTACCTTCTGAAATTAAACTCTGCACCTCTGCTAATACAATAATCACAATGTAAACAGTGGAGACTTTGAATATAGTGGAAAAGGGAATGAAATCAACAAAAGAAGTAATTTCCTGCACAACTGTATTTGTGCTAATGATCACCAGGCGACTGAAACCTGCTGATATAAACTACCAGTATTTCTTCGTAGGCAGGGAAGTTCAACATGATCCCTACGCTCATTAACATGGTGGCAGCCTTCACGTCAGTGGGAGTGGTAAGTTTTACTGGTATACTTGACACAAGCAGTCTAGTCTAAGTTCATTATATATCATTCATGTTTCAATCAGTGCTTTTGTGTTATTTTTCTCAGAACTGATAAACAGAGCTGTATATTACCTTTTTATCTCTGACTACTTTATTATGAACTGTGTTTAGTTTTAAAACATGAATACTGAAATCATGGAGTTTTCTCTCTACTCTTACTTTGTTGAGTGCTTTAAAATAAATATAATTATTATTATTATTATTATTATTATTATTATTATTATTATTATGCAGGGCACAGTGCTGTGTGACATCATACTGCTGAACTTCCTGAAAGGAGCAGAACAATACAAGGCCAAGAAATTTGAAGAGGTAAAATATTTTGTTCTTAATGTGTTGTGCACCTATTAATCACAGTTTTGGTAATATGTGGTTTGTCCACACTTGATTCTTTTTTGCACTTGGGTGCAGTAGAACAAGCTGTAAACATAACAGTGACAACACGGCAACCATATTGCTCTTTCCTCTTTGCCTACTTAAAAACAACTCCATGTAGCCACCACCGGCCAGCTGAGGCGCACACACGGTTTAATACCCACAAGCACATCCACAATATCAAACAAACAAACAAACAATGCTCAGCAGCAACCTGCCCTCCAAATTATAACAGCCTTTAAAACAGCAGCACGGCAGCAACACCAAATGAAAAAGCACTCTTACTCACCTCTTTGAATGTCATCCAACGAGCCGCGTGCATTGAGCAAAATCTTGACATCTGACAATGTCTAATGTTTAAATAGCATGACTGCAAGCTTGCAAGTGTGCTCTGCTAGGCTACTTGTCAGATTTTGCGTTTCACCTAGCTAAAGTCTTGTTGTCTTGTCACATGATCAAATAGAGACTTAAGATTAGGCAGCCATACAAATATTACCCAGCAATCATATGTAGCTATGTGACATGAATGTGCCAGGCAAGCTGTGCATCTACATTTG
This sequence comes from Lepomis macrochirus, assembly GCA_024633595.2. Classification (NCBI taxonomy): domain Eukaryota; kingdom Metazoa; phylum Chordata; class Actinopteri; order Centrarchiformes; family Centrarchidae; genus Lepomis; species Lepomis macrochirus. Next base: position 1,129,376 of record JALXJV020000003.1, read on the forward strand.
CATGATGAACATATTTGAAGTTTTATTATATAAACGACAAAGTCCTGCTCGTAACTTGGCAGTGTGTCCCAGGCCCTAGTGCGGCTGCACTGACCCTTGCCCCACACCATTACACGTCCACCAGCCTGAACCGTTGATAAAACGCAGGATGGATCCATGCTTTCATGTTTTTATGCCAAATCTGACCCTACCATCTGAATGTTGTAGCTGAAACCGAGACTCATCAGACCAAGTAACGTTTCTCCAATCATCTATTGTGGAAAAGATGTATGGCTAAAGAAATAAGAGACGAATGGACGCAAGTTAACATTATATGATGATAATTAAATTCGATTGAGCTAGTGTTTCAGGACTAAAGAATTAAAGGCTAAATGACATCAACTTGATCACAAAATGAGTCTGGTGTTGCCTTACTGCTTTGTTGGTTTTCTCAGCCAATTGAAAACTCAGACGGCCCCTCGCCTAGTGGCAAGGTTCCTTGCCGATCACGGTCCCTCAGCAGCTTGGCACGCCACTCGGGAGCTTTCTGCTAGTGAGTTTGTCCCAGCGTTACATTTACATTTATGCATTTAGCTGACACTTTTATCCAAAGTGACTTACAATATATGTGTCAGAGGTCGCACGCCTCTGGAGCAACTAGGGGTTAAGTGTCTTTCTCAGGGACACAAAGGTGGATGAGTCACAGTGGGGAATTGAACCCAGGTGTCTCACCCGTAAGGGATGTGTCTTATCCATTACGCCATCACCACCCCCTGGCTTTGTTTGTTGCTTGATGTCCTCTGTGTTACTCCTGGCTCTGGTCTAACCGACGCACATGGTTGGTTACTCGCTGAGAGTAATTAGTGGAAGTTAATTTGAACCCAAATTAAAGCTTTAAAAGAAACTGAATTCAAAGTTGTGTGAATTAAACAAAACAAACAAAACAAAACAAAAGGCCCTGCGACCCTGTAAATTCACCGAAGGTTGAAGGTTGGGACCTCGTGAATATTGCGAAGTAAGTTGCTGTGAGATTAGGGGTGGGCATAGATTAATTTTTTTAATCTAGATTAATCTAGATTAATTTTGAAATTAATCTAGATTAATCTAGATTAAAATGGCTCATTTGAATTCTGCTAAAGGCATTTAAAATATGTGTGCGAACGGGTTTCAAGCCAGGTTTCAAGCCAGGTGGCGCATTGGACCAGGGGCTCATCTCCTGTTTCCAAAATGCATCACAAACTGCTTGAGAAAGCTGTTCTACTATGATAATTGGTGATGAAAATAAATCATGTTCAATAAGATGTACTTGTGTATAGCGTGTGATGTGCTTTGCGTTTAGGTGGTAGGCTACTTGAGACTGGAAGAACTCCTACAGTAAACTAATTCCGCATTGCACAAAGTGCAAACCAGGTGTTGTGCCGAAGTTTGCCTGCCTGCCGAGAATTGCATGCACCTCCAAATAATGCTTTTAAATGCTGTAAAATTCTTTGTCGACTTCATCAATGGTGATAAATTGATTTGAAGTATATATTTTATGAACGTTTAGAGTCTTTAATATTTTAATACACTAGGCTAGAAGGACCATTCCTTGACATTCAGTACATACATGGTGATAAAGCTGTTTGATCAATGAGCACAGCAAAGTGTCTGAGAAGGACCTAAAGAGGTGGATGCATAATTCTTCAGATCAGATTTTGTAGGCTCCCTGCCGAGATTTGCATCCACCTCTTTTCTCAGCATAGATGACCGTTAGCACCCGCGAGGTGCATGCAATTCTCGGCGGGCAGGCAGAATTCGGCACAACACCGGCGGCTTCAGAAATGTTCGTACCCAAAGTGCTGTTCAACAGCTGTCTGTGGACGTGTTGCTACAGTTAGTGTGAGTAAATACCGCACAATGCGTTTTTAATCAGCCGGCGTATCAATAACTAACCTGGCTAGTTGTAAACAAACAGCTGGCCGAGCGAGGTTGTAACCGGAACGCCGTCAACTCGGGTGTGACGTCACTCCCAGCTCCGCCCTCCGAGGTAAATGGAACGCAGCAACAGCTGCATCCATGTTAGCGCGTCACGTTTGATGTGGTAATTTCACTGTAGGCAGACACACAGGTTCGAAGACTTGTTCTCGCCCCCTACAGTGCAATTCGGTATACATCTGCGCTAAGATATCAAGGTGAAAGTCATCATAGCTTGTGTAGTATAGACCCAGCTCCCAACCCAACTTTGAGAATAGATTAACGGCGATATTTTTTTTATCGCCCGATAAGAGTCTCACGTTAACGCAGCCGTTAACGCCGATAACGGGCCCACCACTATGTGAGATAAAAGAAAACTTCGAGTCTCAGAGTTTCTGGGCTGGCCTCTAAGGTGCTGGACGTTGCTAGGAGCGGCTGCAGGTGCAAGCAAGAAGAGCCGAGTAGAGTGAGCGTAACAGTGAAAGCGATAGTGCCAGTGTGTTTTTCTTTGTCAGTCTCCAGGGGCGTGTCCCCAGGAGGAGGGCTTTATTCCTCTAAGATCTGTATTTTAAACTTAAAAAGGTCTTAAAGTCTATTTGTGTGTTTCAATCAAACATTTCTTTCTACAATGTCCACCATAAACAGTTAGACAGTTCTTAATTTATAAGCATTTGATAAAAGGAAAGGAAAAGTTATTGTTAATCGTCTGCAACAAAGTCATGGGGATCATAGATGAAAGAACAGCTTAACTTAATACCTCCAGGATAATACTGATTGTTAAATGTTCTTACTTAGAGCAACAAACAAATTTAAGTTAATATATTCTTTGTTCATAAAAAAGAATTTGAGGCTGTTCTTTCTCAGTTTGGTTTATTGATGGTTGTGATGGCCCTAAATCATCAGCATTGCTGCATTTTTCCTGTGGCAAATAAACAAAGCTTCATCACCACCTTAAACTGCTGCGTAAAGTCAGTGGTGAGATGATATCCCTTCCCAATTCGCTGAAGAAGATTATACCTGCGTGTTACGTCCTGGAGTGTCTAGGGTGTCAGGACATAAACATAAACCAGATGTTTTTGGTAATTTGAAAGGATGTTTATTAAAATAAAGTGTCATAAACAGAAAATGGGCCAATGGGTGCTGTGGAAATCAATAAACAAATATAACAAAAGGAGGTCCTCAAAAGGAGGATTACTACTCTAACTAAAGGAAAATAAAAGGATAAACCAAAACACTCTCTAACTAAAGGATCTGCAAAAACCAAAACACAAAGCGCACAGCACCCCTGAACCTAGTGTAAACTAACATAAAACAACTATGGTGAATGCAAAAGGTGTATCAGTAGTTTGGAAAAGCTAAATCCTGGCCCACTTCCTTACCTTGACACAGTGTTCGTCACAAAGTCTGCAAATACTAACAATCATACAAAAGCGCCCTGAGGCATCTAACACGGCAAGCAAATCGTGGTCTGAAAGCTGCCACAACAACAGACTGTGCAGGCTTTTAAGCAGGTAAGGGTGATTTGTGGCGCTCTGTGATTGGCCAGCAGAGGGAAGCCGCACCAATGGTTGGTAAGAGACACCGGACCCCAGGAAGTAGGCGGGGCCATCCCTCGCAGCATCAGCCAATCCTCTCGGTGTGTTGGCACAGCCTGCTTAGCATAATAGATGGACATCTTCAAGCACTGGTAAATTATTGGAGGTGCTGGTGGCAGCTGTAACACCCCCCCACATAAACACAAACTCCATGTTTGGGTAAAACAGATCGTTGGTTACGTATTGTAACCCCAGATTCTATGAGTATAGGCGTAGCCCTCTAAGAGCTATCACTATTGGGTTCATCCCCACGCGCATGCGCAGTCCTGAAGATTTCTTTTGCGCCCTTGTGCCGTGCACGGGCCTCTCTCAGGTCCGCAATTTGGGTATATAATACCGGCGAGACCAGAGATCTGCTCCCAAAAGGTCAGCTTTTTTTCTTCAGCCAACGCTGGTGGGACCAGTCGGGCCCGCAGCTTAGAGGGCTACGCCTATACTCATAGAATCTGGGGTTACAATACGTAACCAACGTTCTATTTTGTATAGGCTTCGCCCTCTAAGAGCTATCGCTATTGGGATAAGGGCGAAGCCAGATGTAGTCAATGCCCACTGAACCACCAGCGGTGATAACATTAACACACCAGCGTACCGCACCTTAATCACACAATGCACGACAAGGGACCAAAATATAGGTCATTATTGCCGCCTGGTCTCGAACCAGGAACCTCCCAAAAGGAAGGCGGCGTCTAGGGCATTACGCCATAGACAAGTGCAACATAGAGTTAACCATCCGCATTACATCAGATAACATGATGGCTGAACACATCACTCACATTCCTTACACCTGCTGCTGTGAGGGAATTGGAACGAGAGTTACGCATTGTAACCAGTCCCAAAAGCGAGCAGAGCAGGCGTGAGAGTGGAACCACACACACACACACACACCACGTCAATATGTGTGTGTGGAAAATCGTGGCGCACGAGAGAGCCCAGAGTAAAAGGCACACACAGACGCACACTGCGGGCTTATGTTGAGGGAACAGTAAGGACGGCTGTTACGCATTGTGACAGTCCAACTGGAGCGCAACTAAGGCCGAGTAGAGCCCCAACAGCCCGTGGCAATAGGAGCCTTACCGGCTCCTTACAGGGAGCTTATGTGTGCGTAATGTGCCCCGAGCCAGCAGCGTTGCGCCTGGCCTCCAGAACACTCAGTACCGAGTGCGTTAGAGAAAAATCAGACGCATCACGTAAATAAAAGCGGATAAAGGGGCAGGGAGAAGCCCACGATGCCGCTGTGCAAATATCTTCCACAGACATCCCTCTGAACAGCGCTGTGGAAGAAGACATGGCTCTTGTCTCCCCAGCCGCAATGTACGCCTGTGTGATGGCCTCACACAGCCAATGAGCCGTTGTTTTGACAGAGGCTTGCCTTGTGAATGCTCTCTGTAATGAACAAACAGCTGTTGAGGGGGCCGTGCACTCTACGTAAAGAGACAACGCGCGCACCGGGCAGAGACGATGTGATTCTTCCTCCGCCTCGTTTCGATGAGGGGGAGGGAAAAAACTTTCCAGGGAAACAATCCGTGATTTGAAGGAGCTGGTTATAACCTTGGGCATGAACGCTGGGTTCGGCCTCAAGGTGGCTGAGCTCCCATCAGCTCTGATAGCGAGACAAGATGGAGCGACTGAGAGAGCGCACAGATCGCTCACCCTCTTAGCCGAGGTCAGTGGCAAAAGGAGCGCTGTCTTTAAGGACAGCAGTCTGAGAGACATTTGCGGCAGTGGCTCAAAGGGGAGATTGGCCAGAGCGCGCAGCACCAGCGGTAAATCCCACTGAGGCGCCAAGGGGCGCGTGACAGGCCGCTGCCTTCTCACTCCTCGTAAAAAACGCTTAACCAGCGGATGCGCAAAAACCGATCTCTCTCCAAAACCCTCGTGGCAGGATGAGATGGCCGCCGCGTATGATTTGACCGTGGATAAGGCCAGGTTTCTGTCCACCAGCAGCTGGAGGAAGGACAGAACATGAGATAAGGAACACGAGACGGGGTCCGTGTTCCATTCCAGGCACCAGTGCTGAAAGGCGGCCCACTTTGCTCTATAAGAAGCAGTAGTGGATCCTTGGATGGTGCGCACTACATTAGGGGGCAACCCTAGCCTTTCAAGGCGCTCCCGTTCAGGGGCCAAGCCCACAGACGCTGACCTATCACTGGGAAGTGGAGGATGGCGCCGTCCAGTTGCGAGAGTGCGTCTCTGCGCCACGGCAGCTGCCACAGTCTCCCCGACATCAGCTGAATCATCACTGGAAACCACGATGCGCTCGTGCGTTACGGTGCCACCAGAATCACTGTTAGGAGTTCCTCCTGAATGCGGGCCAGAAGGCGGGGAATCAGAGGAACCTGGGGAAAAGCATAAAGGAGCGTTCTGGGCCACGGGCTGTGCGAGAAGGCGTCCACGCCCAGTGGCGGCTCGTCCTGTGCGTTCAGTGAGAACCACAGTGCGCACTGTGCGTTTTCTCGTGAGGCGAACAGATCGATCTCCGACTCCCCGAATTTGTCCCACAGTTCCTGAGTAAGAGTGGAATTCAGTTTCCACTCGTTCTGAGAGGGACCACCGCGTGACATTAAGTCCGCGGCTCTGTTCTGAACAACGGGAATGTGGAGAGCTCTGACAGAGCGCAGGTTCGCGTGAGCCCACAGCGGCAGGCTCCTGGCTATATCTAGCAGCTGAGCCGAGCGGACGCCGCCCTGACGGTTTATGTAAGCGGCGGCTGTCATGTTGTCTGTTCTCACCAGCACGTGTTTGTCTCTCAGCAGTGGAGCAAAGTCTTTCAACACTTTCAGCACTGTGGACAGCTCCAGGCAGTTTATGTGGGGAGATGGGGGTTGTGGCCATTTCCCTCCCACCACGTGAGAGTGACACATCCCGCCCCAACCAATGAGAGACGCGTCTGTGTAAACTGTGACATGTGACGTCACTTTCCCGAGAGGAATCCCCGCTGACAGCACGTGAGGGGATTTCCAGTACGTCAGGTCCGACTGTACTGACGGAGGGACGGACAGCAGGCGTGAGAGCAGAGAGCCGAGAGCTTCCAGCCTGGCTGGAGATAGCTTGGCTCTCATATGGGCTGAGTCCAGATGCACACCCAGATAGATTGACTGCGAGGGAAGGGGCGAGCTCTTCTGCCAGTTTATGGCAAAACCCAGGCAGGACAGGTGTGTTACGATCTTCATCGTGTGTAGCGCAGAGCTCTCCCTGGACGATGCCATGACAATCAGGTTGTCCAGGTAAAACAACACTCTGAGGGCGGAGTCGGCTTCCTCCTGCCGCAGACGGTGGCAGCCAGGCTAGACTCCAGAGGTGGGACGGAGGGAAAACCACGGTCGGTGAGGCCCTCAACTTTAGTGAAGTTGACATACCTCGCCACCGGTGCCTTCAGCTTCCCAGGCTCGGTCCCCGCTTCGGAGAGAAAGGGCCGAAGCGGCGAGAAAAGAGGCCACACGGGGAGCTGCTTGGATTCTTGCTCTGGCTGGTAGATGTCGCCGAGCATGGTGCTAGGAGCAGGTGCAGGAGCCACAGCCGGCATCGGCAATGCCCTTGCGCTTAGCAGCCGTCCTGATGATGTCGGGGAGATCCCGGAAGAGAGCCCCGCAGGACGGCAAGCTAGAAGGCGGAAGTGGAGCAGGAGCTAGCGACGACGCCTTCCGGCGGGAAGAGGGGAGAGCCTGGCGGGGAGCCAGTAATGGAGGGAGCAGAGTCAGAGGACTCAAGCCCTGCATCGCCGGCAGTCCCTCCTGCAAGGCCGCAAAGTTATCGACCCGTTGTCGCTTCTCTTCCACGGGCAGCTGTGCGCAGTCGGGGCACGAGGCCCGGGGAGTCAGAGCCAGGCCGGCGTGCTGAGGACCGAGGCAAGTCTCGCAGCGGTCGTGGGGGTCGAAGCCCAAGATGTAGCCGGAGTTGCAGGACTTGCAGAGGCGGAGTCCTTTCGAGCAGTGGACCTCAGCGGTAGAGTGGTGAGTAGCCATAGGAAAACTCTTTAGAAGCTCTTTAGAGGAAATTTTGCTCTTTAGCTGCTACTCTGCTCTCCGAAGTGACTGCTATAGCAGCTCTGAAGAAAAAAGGGGAGCAGATCTCTGGTCTCGCCGATATTATATACCCAAATTGCGGACCTGAGAGAGGCCCGTGCACGGCACAAGGGCGCGAAAGAAATCTTCAGGACTGCGCATGCGCGCGGGGATGAACCCAATAGAGATAGCGATAGCTCTTAGAGGGCGAAGCCTATACGAAATAGAACAACACAACAACATTCACTGCAACCTGGATAATGCGTCAGCCAGCACATTCTCTGACCCTTTCTTGTGGCGGACATCTAAGGTGTAGTCTTGGACTATTAAGGCCCAACGCATCAAGCGTTGGTTGTGGTTGTACATACGAGAGAGAAAAAGCAGGGGGTTATGATCAGTGTAAACCACAATCGGTAAAGAGCTAGACCCAACATATACTTCGAAGTGTTGCAAGGCCACCAACAAGGCAAGTGTCTCTTTTTCAATGGTGGAATAATTGAGTTGATGTTTGTTAAACTTTTTTAGAAAAGTAACACACTGGGTGATCAATGCCCTCTACATCCTCCTGTAAGAGAACGGCGCCTGCCCCTACTGCGCTGGCATCCACCTCGAGCTTGAATGGCTTGGCGAAATCTGGAGCCGCAAGCACAGGTGCATGACACAGAAGGGCCTTGAGACTATCAAACGCAGCTTGGCAGTCGGAAGTCCATACAAAATCCACCTTAGGGCTCAGTAAACGAGTTAGGCCAGTCCCAAAAATGAACGGAGCGCTTTATGCGTAGCGAGAATTGGACAAAGAGAAATGGCACAAATCTTTGCCTCGACAGGTCGCACCTGTCCCTGCCCTACCTGTCTACCCAAATAGGTGACAGTAGCTTTTCCAAACTCACACTTGGCTAAATTTAGTGTCAGATTGGCCTGGGCGAGTCTACAGAAGACTTCTTTCAAGACGCGTAGGTGCTCCTCCCACGTGTCTGTATACACAATTAAATCATCCAAATAGGCGTTACAGTTACTCACCCCAGACAACACAGTATTTACTAGTCTTTGGAAGGTAGCGGGAGCATTACACATTCCAAATGCCAGAATACTGCGCAAAATGGTCCGGAGTAACAAACGCCGAAATTACTGCTGCACGGTCAGTTAAGGGTACTTGCCAGTAACCTTTTAACAGGTCCAGTTTACTTACAAACCTGGCATTTCCCAGATTGTCAACGCAGTCCTCCATTCTCGGCAATGGATATGAATCGCGCACAGTAACGGAGTTCACCTTACGAAAATCTGTTATGAAGCGAGGCGAGCCATCAGGTTTTGCTTCCACGAGGCAGGAGGAACTCCAAGGACTAGAACTGGGTTCAGCAAAGCCATTCTGAAGAAGATATTCCACCTCTCCTTTCATTAGCTCACGTTTAGTCTGGTTTGCACGGTACGGATGTTGTTTAATGGGACGCGGATCGATGAGCTCAATGTCATGCTTTATAACAGTTGTTTTTGTTGGCACATCACTGAACAAACATGTAAAGTTGTCGACAAAGGTGAGTACATCCTGTCGATGTTCAGCAGACAAGTGTAATAACTGGGAAGGTAACTCTGCTATCGCCTCTGAATTTGGGAGTCGAGTGCCTAAGTGGACTGGATGACGCGGCCGCAGGTCATCACAGTCGGGGGAGAGCGCAGGATCGGTTACGATCAATGCAGCGCTCTGAGGAGGCGAAGTAATGGGTGGAGGATTGGGTTTACCTACAGAGTCGTTTTTATTGCCTTTCCTAGGTTGATACAACTTGAGCATGTTGATATGACAAACAAGCGTTTTCCTCCTTTGCTCAGGAGTACTAATAACACAGTCCGTCTCACTGAGACGTCCACGGACTTTATAAGGACCTGTAAATTTAGCCGAGAGTACTGACGCAGATGTAGGCAGTAACGCCAGTACCAAATCGCCAGGGTGAAAACAGCGAGCTACAGCAGAACGGTCATAGTGACTCTTCATCACTCCTTGTGAACTAGTTAACGACTGTTTAGCGAGTGTGTTAGCAATGTGTAGCCGCTCTCGAAAGTTGCTGACATAATCCAATACATTACTGACCGGCGATGATTTGAGAGACATAAACTGGTCACGTAATGTCTTAAGTGGGCCACGGGGAGTGTGCCCAAACACGAGCTGAGCAGGACTGAAACCCAGAGACTCCTGAATGGCTTCACGCGCTGCGAACAAAACAAACGGAACCCCTTCATCCCAATCAGTTCCGTCTTCTAAACAATATTTACGGAGCATGGATTTGAGGGTCTGGTGCCATCGCTCCAGAGCTCCTTGCGACTCAGGATGATATGCAGAAGAAACAACATGCTTAACGTTTAGCGTGCTGAGTACCTGTTTAAAGATTTTGGACTGGAAGTTTGGACCCTGGTCCGACTGGACCACACGTGGAAGACCAAAGGTAGAGAAGAATTTTGTGAGGGATCTAATAACAGCTTTGGCCGTAATGTTACGAAGTGTAATCGCTTCTGGAAAACGTGTTGCCGCGCACATAATGGTGAGTAGATATTGATTTCCGCTTTTAGTGTGGGGTAACGGTCCCACACAGTCTATTATCACTCGATCGAATGGTTCTTCTAGTACAGGAATAGGATGTAGCGGGGCAGGAGGGACTGTTTGGTTTGGCTTTCCTGCTATCTGACACACATGGCAGAACTTCGCTACATCTGACTTTAAACCTGGCCAAAAGAAGTGTTTGAGAATGAGCTGATAAGATTTTGTTACCCCTAAATGTCCTGACCATAACACTTACCACACTTCTGAAACAACTCTGCAGTGTTGGATCCTCTCGCTGTGCGTTCGCCAAGCGCCCTCGCGTAACTGGGAGCAAAACTGAGCTGGGTGGATCCCGTTTTTCATCCGCCTCAGGCAAAGGTTGCACAGGGCTCTGCTTCTCAGCTTCCAGTAACTCTGTCTCACCTGAAAACATTGGCATGAGTACACTGTCGTTTAATGAAACATCTGAACTATCACACTCATCCTGGAGCAAACGTGCGCGTGCCCGAGTGAGTACACAGGCAGGAAACACTGAAGAAGAGGCCAAATTGTCTGTTGGAGACTCACCGCACCGTGGAGAATCCAGCACCTCCAACGTGGGCGTCACCTTACCTCCCGCAATATCATTCCCCAACAAAAGTACAATACCTTGAATTGGTAAAGCATCACACACAGCAACAGGGAAAAAAACCCGTAACTAAACTAGACTGAATGTGGATGCGGTGTACTGGACGTGGAATATAACCCATCTCAATGCCGCGGAGCACTGAACCGAAACCACAAGCTGAATGTTCAGAAAAAGGCAATGCAGATTTCAAAATGACTGACTGTGAACATGCAGTATCTCTCAGTACTCGGACAGAGCGCTGATCTACAGGCAGGCCAGTGAGAGAAATGCAAGCATCAAAAACAACCGGCTTGAAGCAGGCATCCAACTCATCACGTGTGTTAAACTCAGTTTTTGTGTTGCGCTCAGTTTTAATTAACCCAATGCCTTTGGGCTGGGAAGAGTGTGAAGATTGTTCCTTACGTTTTAAGGCCGGACAGACAGCAATGACATGACCGGACTGATGACAATAGTAACATTTTCTCTCCTCCTTTTCCCCACCCGGTGTTTTGTGGACCGAGGGAGGCGAACTGGGTGCTTTACGTGATCGATCAGGAGAGTGAGCAAAAACAGTCTTATGAATTAACACATATTCATCCGCAGTTATTGCAGCAGCAGCTAGGGTTGTTACCTTCTGTTCGTTTAGGTACACAACGATGCGTTCTGGCAGACTCTTTTTAAAATCCTCAACCAACATCAACTCTCTCAGAGAACTAAAATTATCAGCAGAACTCGGAAGCCATTGTCTTTTCCGTCAGCTGTACCAGCTTATCACTTAAGTGTGCTCACTTACCCTATTTCAATAAATATCCTTTCACCAGGAACCCGGGTTCAACTCCTGGACGAGCCCCCACTTATGTTACGTCCTGGAGTGTCTAGGGTGTCAGCACATAAACATAAACCAGATGTTTTTGGTAATTTGAAAGGATGTTTATTAAAATAAAGTGTCATAAACAGAAAATGGGCCAATGGGTGCTGTGGAAATCAATAAAAAAACAAATATAACAAAAGGAGGTCCTCAAAAGGAGGATTACTACTCTAACTAAAGGAAAATAAAAGGATAAACCAAAACACTCTCTAACTAAAGGATCTGCAAAAACCAAAACACAAAGCGCACAGCACCCCTGAACCTAGTGTAAACTAACATAAAACAACTATGGTGAATGCAAAAGGTGTATCAGTAGTTTGGAAAAGCTAAATCCTGGCCTACTTCCTTACCTTGACACAGTGTTCGTTACAAAGTCTGCAAATACTAACAATCATACTAAGCGACGTGAGGCATCTAACCCGAGGCAAGCAAACCGTGGTCTGAAAGCTGCCACAACAACAGACTGTGCAGGCTTTTAAGCAGGTAAGGGTGATTTGTGGCGCTCCGTGATTGGCCAGCAGAGGGAAGCCGCACCAATGGTTGGTAAGAGACACCGGACCCCAGGAAGTAGGCGGAAATTGGCCATCCCTCGCAGCATCAGCCAATCCTCTCGGTGTGTTGGCACAGCCTGCTTAGCATAATAGATGGACATCTTCAAGCACTGGTAAATTATGGGAGGTGCTGGTGGCAGCTGTAACACTGTGCTGGCTGTCCAACCCCGTCTAAATAACAGTGTGTCGTCAAAATAATTCAGAAACATTCTTCCTCTCCTGAAAGATTTGCTCATGTCTCTGTCTACACAGTGCCATCACAAACCCCTACTGGCAGCTCTTAAACACTTGAGAGACCTCTCCAGCTGTCTTAAATAACTGGGAGAGTAAGAGTAATTCTTAGCTTCAAGAAATTTGATAACTTGCTTTTATTCTTAAGTTTTAAAGTAGGAGTAAATTTAATGAATTCTCAGCCCTTAAGATTAAAATGGCACTTTGAGAAGCTTGATAAATACCGGCCCCGATGTTTGAGAAGGGCCCACAAGTTCTCAATAGGATTCAAGTCAAACTAACAGTAGGTTTGGGAGTTGAGTTGGAGTCCACCTTTACCCTGAAAAGGTCCAACTATCTCATCCTTAATTATACCTGCGTATACCAGTATCCCTCCTCCTCTTGTACATGCCGTGTAAAGTTGTTTAAAAATTATTAGCAAAGAGATGTTTAATTACACACTTAGCAGACATGAAGCAACATTAGCATTAGATTAAGCTATGGCCGCCTGATGTAAGTCCAATAGGAACTCTCCATTTAGCTCTGTTTTAGTATAAACTGAAATTTAAGAAAAATGTCTGTTTCCAAACTATTGTCTAAAATTGTCTGCTGTTTGGTGCAGAGCAGGTAGCATACAATGGGTTTATCAGAGCTTTTTCACTGAAAACAGCTGCCTGTTGATGACAGCGGAGTTGCAAGCGGGAAAACCAAAATACTGAGCTAAAAGAGGCTAAATGGCTCTGTAGAGCGGAAGGGTGTAGCAAAGTTGGGTGATAATTCTCTGCATGGACAGTACTCATTAAATCATGTTACACTTAATCAGGTGTAATGATTATTGCCTCCATTAATCATTATTTTTTAACTACCATAATGTCAGTGTATTGACTGAAAAATCAGCTATGGTTTGAGATTCTGAAAAAGCATTTAATGTACATAGTATGCAGATAAGACATTCAAATCACCAAACCCGGGATTAAGAGGACATGTGGGAATATATTAAAGAGCAAAACATCTCTCTCTCTCTCTCTCTCTCTCATAAACTGCAGGTGTCAGACAACGCGCTGGGTTCCCAAAGCAATGGGCTGTACCGCTCCCAGTTGTCACTCAGACATAACGAGACCATCATGAAGTCCACTGACTCAGGGGCATTTTCAATTGATCATTACAGCTGAATGGACAGAAGCTACAGCCAATGGTCAGGGAGCAGTAGATTGAGGACGACCGATGTGGGTTGGGTTTCTCTAAAAATGTAATGTATTTATACATTAGTGTACCTCTGTCAGATATCTAGAATTGTTACCATGTTACCCATAAATATTTCAAAAATGTTACAATTATAATATATATATATATATATAACTACGAAAGCATGATGTCTTTGCATGGTGACACCTCTGGCTCAGGATGTTCAGAGCAGGAAGAAAACTAACTTTAAAATAGCAATTAAAACTGCAAAATATGTTCAAGCTCTTTGCATGTTTTGCACCTTGCATTAAAACTATTGTACTGCACCACAACTACATTATAAAAACCTTTGTGATGAGAAAACAAGAATAAACAATGCTTTTTTGCTGTCGTTTTTGGACGTGTAGGGCTCCGCAGTCAAGTTTGCAGAAAAAGATCTGCAACATCTGGTCAACTTAGCAAAATAAAAAACGCAAAGTAAAAGAGTTACGATCCTTCTGGGCACAAGAATTTTCAGGAAGAGCAGTCAGGTAAACTTGTGTACTCTCCTCTCAAAGTCTGATGTCAGCAGATAGCAGTAAATTAATGTGCTAGCTGCATTGAATCTGTCTGAGAAGTGCATCTTGCTCTGTCTGTGTTTTGGTTGCTTGCCAGACTTTGCGTCTCAACAATGTTACAGTGCAATACAACTTTTTTAATACATTTAATAACTGCCGACTGGCCACGATGTTTATAAACTGCACCTCGGAAAATATAACCGCGTCACTCGTAAACTTGCATTCACACGCATGCATGAAATTAAACTTACGCATTCCAGCAGCAACATCAGTGGGACCATTCCTGACAAGATACAGGTGTGATGGCACACCTCATAGCAACTCATCATTTTAAAACAAGACAATAATTATATGTCTCTTAGTCAGCTGGGCAGACAGGGCAACACAGATGCACATCGCTCAGTAAATAATAAACACCACATATTCAGTCTATAAAGTATCTATAAATTACAGTTGCTATGCTAAAGTTTGTCAGTAGATGCTGGATCATCAACCAGTACAAGCAGATCCCACAGACCCAGGTGAAATACAGGTAGCCTCAGCCAGTAGCCTACTAGCACAACCACAGATGTACACTGTTGGAGCCATACTGACTTATTTAAATCAAATATGAAAAGTGATGTTTTGAGTTAATTTTTGAATGTTGTGATTTATGAATTAGGAGGAAATGTGCACATTGCTTATTGACCTGCTTCTCCTTGATTCTGCGTCTCTAAGGCGCTGATAGGTTGCCCTTAAGTAGACTATTGGCAGGGCCTGCGGATGAGTTAGATGGCGGAGAGCCAACAGTTTTCTGACCGCAGCGCTTCACAGTAGTTGTAGAAATTATGTGTTGGTCTTTTTATTTAAGTTCTTTATTTGCTTTTGTTGTTGGAAAGTTAACCAGAGTGTAGAAAATAAATATATCAGTTAAAACGAACAGACTATCTCTGTGCGTGCTTTTGAAGTGTGTGTGTCGGCGACTCCCCACCTACCTTTACACACCGAATTTTACACACGTGACCCTAGATCCTTTCCATTTTCACTTGGCCTGGTCCTGTAAACACCAACCCCAACCCCGCCTTCTTTTTTTTAAATTACAGATCTGCATGATGATCTAGTTATCTAGTTATCTAAGGTGGGTTACAATCAAGTACTTGGTTGAAGATACTTGAAGACATTTCACCTTACATCCAAGAGGCTTCTTCAGTAACAACAGTTACTTGGAGGTGGAATCTCCTTAGGCCAAGTTGGAATGGTCGGACTGTCATTGGCATTGTCACATTAAGACAAATGTAAGTATTTGTTCAATCTACTGGGAAGAGATGAAAGGACAGCATTTTAGGTGGCGATAAATGGGGTTACAGACATAGGAGTCAGTATTCATGCACTGTGCCCCAGTAACAAGGCCAAGACACCTTGGTGTCGTTTTTGGACGTGTAGGGCTCCGCAGTCAAGTTAGCAAAAAAAGATCTGCAACATCTGGTCAACTTAGCAAAATAAAAAACTGCATGAAAACTGCAGATCTGCATGATTCACGTACATCACTTTTTCAGGTCGGAAAATCCGGAATTCTGGATTAATCCGAAAAAAACACATCCCTGTAAAATTTCAAAACCATAACTGCGTTTTTCAAAAAGCACACCCATTCCCTAAACTCTGCACACAAATCCATTCATTTCTATTGCCTACACCAATAGTGGTCATTGAGAAAACACAGACATTTGATATTGTTCACCCAATCAGCACAGATTGAGCTCAATTAGCACACAACTACCCAGGTGGAAAGAGGAGGAGGAGGTGGAAACTCAGTATGTAGAGGAGTAAGAGGTGAAGCAAGAGGAACAGTAGGAGTTGGAGGAGGAGGTGGAAGAGGCGGAGTACTGAGGAGGAGGAGGTAAAGAATAGGTGGAAAACGGAGGAGAAGTAGGTGGTGAAGAAGGTGGAGAACAAGAATCTCTGGCCTGTCCCAGACCAAAGACAGGACGCTGGGACGGAATAATTTGTTGTTTGGTGTGCTGAACTGTCAAGTACACTAAGAATAAAAAATGTGTGCCAATGTGCAAATGTTGTGCAATTTGTTATTTCTTTGTGTCCATCATATGAAAAGGTTTTTGAGGGGGAGAACCACAAGCAACATTACTTATAACCAGTTTTTGTAGCATTGTTTTGAATTTATCTCACCAGTGTGTAAGACTGTGTGTTTTTTGAGGGCTTGTGTGTTATGTCTGAGCGCAAAGTTTGTTTTTTCAGCAAAACTGAATGGTTTTGAGTGGAGAGCTTCATTTTCACTTGAAAATAGAATGTTTGGGGAATGAATTGGGGAGAATTTATAGATTTGTGTTTAAAGTTTTGAGAAAAAGAGGCATAATTACAAGAAATGTGTTTAAGCAATTGAGAAAAATTGTGATAATTATTTATTTGCTGCACGAGGCTCCATGGAGATAGCTGGTGATAGCAGTGATGGCTGAACTCACACACATCAGACAATGATGTGTGACAATGATGAATGATTCCCATTAGCTTCTACAAAGTGCTTGCAGGGTCCAGATAAAAGTGTACTGATGTGATCTTTGTGGCTAATGCTTTAGTCATGTGGCTTGATGTAATCTTTACAATGATGATGGAAGTTAACCTAATGATGATAATAATGATGATCATCATTAGGTTAACTTCAGATTATGATGCTGATGATGGGTGACAGGTGAAGGCAGAACACAATTGCAGCCTTTCTCTCTCTCTCTCTGTCCATTACTGGTTGTAAATATCAAAATCAATACAAATCTTTTTGACCTTTTCTCCCGCCTTCTTCCTTGGTTTTTCCTTCTCTATGTCTCCCTTATTCCTCCATCCTGAAAGATCATTTACCATATAATCAAATCTAATCTCTGTGAGTGTGTGTCTGTGTGTGTGTACACCCATAAGTGTTAACTGCTGGAGAGATATGCTCTTTGTCTGCTTTTACATTGAAATCAAGAGAATACTTACGAGACACTTTTTCACTTTAATAATTAGCATGATATCTTAAGAATTTCCATCCATCCATCCATCCATCTATCTTCATCTGCTTATCCAGGATAGGGTCGCGGGGGCCGCAGCTCCAGTTGGGGACCCCAAACTTCTCTTTCCCAAGTCACATTAACCAACGCTGACTGGGGGATCCCGAGGCGTTCCCAGGCCAGTGTGGACAGACATAATCTCTCCACCTTGTCCTGGATCTTGTCCTGTATATGATACGCAGCAGTTTACAATAGTGTTGCAGCACAAAGGAGGCTAACCCTACCTGCTAGCACATCGGCCGTGAGGCTGTAGGGTTAGCCGGTCGACATGCATATATTTACTGACTTAGGTTTAGGCACTAACTAATGTCTTGGTTGAGGTTAGGGAAATTGCCTCGGGGAGGCTGTCAACTCCTTAAATAAAAACATTGCTAGCTACCTAGCTAGTTAGCGACCGGAAGCGCTGCTCGCGCATCCGGTCACCCGGGGGTGTCACATACACACGCTGCCAGGATGCGTCTCATACACATGTATCGGGGGCGTAAACTATACACGCAAAATCGCTGTTCTATTTCGTATAGGCTTCGCCCTCTAAGGCTATCGCTATTGGGTATACCCCTTCCGCGCCCCTGCGCGGCACTGAGAATTTTAGTCTACGCCCACCCACAGCGTGGGCCTCTCCTACGTTCCGCACCTTGTATATATACAACGGTGAGACCTTGCCTTCGCTCCCATTTTTCTTCAGCACTGAGCTGTCTAAAGAGCAGAAGATTTGTCTAAAGAGCAAGATTTTCCATCCGGAAAACTAGAACGATGTCTTCCAGCAAGCCGGTCAGAACGGAGCGAGGAGCACGGGCTACATCGGTCCCCGCTGCAGGCGTGCCCGGACTGGAGCACGCCGCCGAAGCGTCACTTCGTGTCGCACTGCCCGTTCTTCGCCTTTTTCCCCGAAGAGTGGCGGCGCCGGCTGAATAGCTTGCCGTTCAGTAGGATGAGGTGTGGCGGTCCACCCGCTCTCTGGACGAAGCCCTCGATCTGCTGTTGGCGGAAGAGCGGGAGGTGGATTGCTCCGCTCTTGCCATTCACGGGTCTCCGAGCGGCTCCTCGCTTCCCGTTCAGACCTCCGATGACGCGGGCCTCGACGCTGCTAGCTTGCCGCGGCGAGGCATGTTATGCTAATGATCGTTATGCTAGCTGAACGGCTAGCGTGGACGCTCACATGCGGTCTGCCTGGATCAGCCGACCAGAACGATCCCGTAGTGCCCACGTTGCTCCACATTAGCTGCGGCTAATGACATCTAGCAACCGGTTTCATTGCTGCTGGCCGACCCTCGTCGGCCAGAGCGAATCACTGGTAAGCTATGGGTCGAGAAAAGCTGTGTGGGATCTTGTTGCCCCTTTGTGGAAGTTGTTGAACAAATGCTGTTTGTGCCGGTCTCAGTCGAACCAGCCACACCAAGCACTGTTTTCCCACACTGTGTGAGCCAGCTGCCGTTAGCCACGTGGCTAATGTGTAGCTTTAAGCTCAAGCAACAAGCAGCACACTCTGTTCACAGTCAGAGGTCCCTTCACACACCCTTCCCCGCAGAACGGTATGAGCCCACGACAGCGGACATTCGCTTCGTGTGGACACCACATATACACACTCTGTACAGATATTTTCTCATGAAGAAATCTGCCAGGCAGTGTGTGATGCTGTTGACATTATGCACGTTCCCCCGGCAGTGCCCGACGGCGAGCAAGTGCATATTCACGGCATCAATGGCACGGTCCTTCTGTGCTTCCAGGGGCCCCCCCTTGGTTCACAGAAGCCAGACTGTGTCAAATGAGCCCTCGAAGCAGTCATTACGCTTCATGCAGGCAGGATAGCACTACACCCCGCGTGCAGTGTTATCCTATCGCCGCTTCCACACATTACGCACGTCCCCTCCCCGGCAGAGCACGGCTGCGGGCTTGTGCGCGTGACCACGGCATCACCGCCGCAGTCCCTCTTCCTGCATCCAGAGGTGTGTGACAGGCTGTGTTGGGCACTGTACATGCGCGCTGTACGCCATCAAGTGTGAGCCAACCACGGCAGGCGACAGTAACGCTGGGGAGAATTGTGTTTTTGTCAATTGCATGACCTAGTGTTGCACTTTACAGACAGCTGCTCTTGACATTATGAAGAAGCTGCTGTCTCTCACTTCCACACATTGTGTGAGCCGGCTGTGTGTTAGCCAAACGGCTAACAAGCAGCCTGGGCTTGCTGCGACGCTGCACATCCTCCCTCCTCTTGCCCCCCTCCCTGACATGGTCAGGTGGCTGGCCTGAGCCCAAATGTAGGCCCCCCTGCCCTCTTCCCTTGCTGGTCGAGCAGCATGGCGATGAGCCCCCCCCCACCAGGGGAGTGGCATAACACAGACAGGCTGCAGCTGGCCAGGTGGCTTTCATGCAGTCTGGCTCCAAGGCCACAAGCAGATATTTCCTCCTCGCCCGCCACTGTCTCACGAGTCAGCGGCTGCCGCCACACTGTGTGGACCGGCTGCAGCTGGCCGTGTGGCCTTCATGCAGCTTGGCTCCGATGTCGCAGGCAGACTATTCCTCTGTTGCCTATCCCTGCCCCATCGGGAGCGGCATGGTTACGGGCTTACGGTTGTGGCTGCCCCACCTCGTGCTCCCCGCTGACTGCGTCTGCCTCTGCCTCCCTCCCCCACCGGGGATACGGTACGGCAAGGGACCCATGAAGGCAACTACGCTGCCTCGTGTGGTCCCTCCCGCCACACACGGGAGGGCACCCAACAGACCCCTCTGACTGTGTGTGAAGGTCTCTCACACACATGTGGCCCGTGCCCCTGCCCCCCAGGCAGCGGAGCGTGGAGGGCCCTGGTGGAGCGAGTACTGGCTCGCCTCCCCCAGTGGCTGTGCCTTGCCGTCACATTGACTCGCACATGCAAGCAACGCAGGGAGGCACTCCCCCCTGACTGGCTGCGTGTGTTGGCGCCCACGAGCCTCCCGTTCCCCTGCCTGGTGCTAACTCTCCTGTTCAGTGGAACAAGGAGGTTGCCCCCACGAATCGTGACGGGCGGCAAGGGCAGCAGAGTGGCTTCCCTTCAGGGCCACCAGGGCGCCTCATCAGCAGGTCCAACTACTCACAGAGTGCTACTCAGAGTGGCTCGCTTCCTGCCTGATGGACAAATGGACGGACAGCCTGATCCGCCGGGTCACAGGCTGCAGTTCGCCTCCCCACCTCCCCTTCACCGGGATTGTAGAGACGATACTCTCATCCCCGCTCAGCGCATCAGCTCTCCAAGCTGGAGCTCCAGGAGCTCCTGGAAAAACAGGCCATTTCCAGGGTTCCTCCCAGGCAGGAGAATCAGGGGTTTTACTCCCGCTACTTCCTGGTCAGGAAGAAGACGGGCGGTGTGAGGTCCATCCTGGATCTGTCACTGTTCAACAGAGCGATTAGGGTGAGACCTTTTCGCATGTAAACAGTGAAGCAGGTGTTGGAGTGTGCGCCAAGGGGATTGGCTCTCCTCCATCAACCTGAAGGACGCGTACTTTCATGTGCCCGTAATCCCTGGACACAGGAAGTTTCTGCGTTTTTCATTCCAGGGCGCTCAGCACCAATACAACCGCCTGCCCTTCGGCTACTCCCTGGCCCCGCGCACTTTTTCCAAATGCGTTGAGACGGCCCTGGAGCCGCTGCGGCGATCTGGCATCAGGGTCCTTTTTTACTTGGACGACCTGCTGCTGCTGGCGCCGTCCCAGGACGAGGCAGTGGTGCAAACGGCCCAGCTAGTCGCACACTTGTCTTACCTTGGGCTTCACGGTGAACTGGGAGAAGAGTGCCCCCTTCCCCTCCCAGAGACTCACCTACCTTGGCGTGGTACTGGACTCCTCCCTCCAGAGAGCGCGGCTCTCTCAGGAGAGGGTGGGTGCTCTGATGGAGCTGCTCCGCCATGTTGTCCCGGGAGCGACGGTGGCGGCTCTGTTGGTCATGAGGCTCGTGGGCCTCATGTCGGCGGCTCACGTGGTGGTCCCCCTGGGGCTTCTCCACATGAGGAGGCTGCAGCGGTGGTTCATCCGCCTGCGTGTAGACCCGGTGACGCAGAAACGACGCCGCGTCTCGCTCCCCGGTCTGTGGCCCCGGATCTGGCCTACTGGCGGGACCCCCTCTCTCTCTCGGTCGGGGTCCCCCTGGGCAGGGTCACGTCCCACATCTTGGTCTTCACAGACGCCTCCCTGACGGGCTGGGGCGGGACATGCCTCTCTCAGGTGGTGGGCGGTCTGTGGCAGGGCCGCAGACTTCTCCACATAAACGCGCTGGAGCTTCTCACGGTGTGAAGGTGATCCGTCATTTTTCTCCTCTGCTGCGGGACCAGCATGTGTTGGTCCGCGACCGACAACAGGGCCAGCTGGCGGCCTACATAAACCGCCAGGGCGGGGTGCGCTCAGCGCAGCTACTGGGTTTGGCCAGGCGGCTGCTCCTGTGGGCGCACACTCACCTGCTCTCGATCAGAGAGGAGTACATCCCTAGCGTGTTGAACATAGGAGCGGACATTATGTCGAGGGGAGGCCCTCGCCCAGACGAGTGGCGTCTCAGTCTCGATCTGGTGGCCCAGATCTGGCTGCGGTTCGGCAAGGCGGAAGTGGACCTTCGGCAACAGGGAGAATGCTCAGTGTGCCCTGTGGTTTCACTGAGCCCGCTGGGACGCCCCCTCTGGGAGTGGGACGCTTTGCTCATCCCCTTTGGCCCCCCACGCTGCTGTATGCCTTCCCCAGTGCGGCTGATCCCATGCCTTCTGGACCGCCTGCGGTTTTCGCTCTTGGCGGTGATTCTGGTTGCTCCAGAGCGCACCAGCGCGCCCTGGTTTCCCCTGCTCTCCAGCGGCTGCTGTCGGGACAGCCGCGGAAACTTCCCCTGGAAGGGAGACGCCTCTCTCAGGCGGGGTTGTGATCAGGAGTTACCCGGCTCCTCGGCCAGCCTCTCTGGGTCTGGCCGCTGTGAGCGTCGCCTGGAGGACTTAGGTCTCTCCCGGTTCTCACCTCCACTCAGTCTTCCTACTCCTCTAAGTGGTCGGCTTTTCCAGCGCTGGTGTCTGGATCAGGGGCTGGACCTGGTCTCCTGCCCGCTGCAGGCAGTGCTTTCGTTCCTGCAGCTGCTCATGGACAGGGGGCTGGCGTTCAGTGCGGTTAAAACCTACACTGCCGCCATTTCGTCCTGTCACGAGGGTTTCGGGGACAGGACTGTATTCCCCACCCCTGGTGAAACGCTTCTTTGGGGAGTGCGAGGCGCCGACCTGTGACACGGCCTGCTGCCCCACAGACTTGCCGCTGGTTTTACGTGCGCTAACTTCTAGCCCGCTTTGAGCCCTTTGGAGACGGGCGGACCTGAGGTTCCTTTCGGCTTAGGTCGCCCTGCTCCTCGCTCTAACCTCGCCAAGAGGGTCAGCGATCTGGCTGCCCTCTCTGTGGCTCCGGTCGTACCTCAGGATTCAGGGCCACGGCAGCTCAACTACCCTGCGCTCTAACCTGGCGTTCATGCCTAAAAGCATTATGAGCTCTTTCGGTCGCGGGTCATCACCCTCTCAAGTTTTTTTCCTCCCCCTCATGGGTCGGCGGGGGACGCCACGTCCCACCTCCTCTGCCCGGTGCGAGCGCTGTCCTGCTACGTCACATGGCACACGGCCGCCTGGCACCGTTCGCAGCAGCTGTTTGTGCACTACAGGGAACGGTCCAAGGGGCTTCCCCTGTCAGCGCAGCACTTGTCTCACTGGCTGTGTGATGCCATTTCCAGGCTTACATGTCTGCCGGGGAGTCTCCCCCGGAGAGCATCAGGGCGCACTCCACAAAGAGCGTTTCCTCCTCAGTGGGGTTGCACGGTGGGATGACAGTGGACGACATCTGCACGGCGGCCTCCTGGTTGTCCCCGTGCTCTGTCGTCCGTTTCTACCTGCGGGATGTCTCCCGTCTCTCTCTGACTCACTCAGTACTAAGTGTTTTGGCTGAGTGATTCTCCTTGTAGGTGTGCGGTGCATCCTCTCCCACCGGACGGTGTGGGGAGGGCGGCTGCTGCTTACGTGACCCGGCCTTGGGCGCAGCTGACGTGGTTGCTGTCGCGACCCCGCCTGCGTCTGCACAGCTGCAGGTCCCCCGCTCGGTTTCCCGTTATGCATGGGTCGGCCCTCGGCCTCCCATGTCGCGCCATTGGTGCTCGTGCGCACGCCGACACCAATGCCGCTGTCGGCGGGTGACTGGGTGGTTCATTATGGCTCTGGGCAGGTGGGTTGTGCTTGGTGGTACCGTATGGGCCAGTGAGGCGTTGACTCATCCTGCTTCGCCTCTAACCCAATAGCGATAGCCTTAGAGGGCGAAGCCTATACGAAATAGAACGGGGGTTACGTACTGTAACCCGGATTCTATGAGTATAGGCGCAGCCCTCTAAGTTGAAGGCCTCACTGGACCTTGGTTCTCAGTGCTGAAGAAAAGGCATTTGGGAGCCGAGGCAAGGTCTCACCGCTGTATATATACAAGGTGCTGGACGTAGGAGGCCCACGCTGTGGGTGGGCTGAGACTAAAATTCTCAGTGCAGCGCGAGGCGCTGAAGGGTATACCCAATAGCGATAGCCTTAGAGGGCTGCGCCTATACTCATAGAATCCGGGTTACAGTACGTAACCCCCGTTTTGCGTACTATAGACACGGCTTTTCCAAAGCGTGTATATGTGATGCAAAAGCATGAGAACAGGCTGGGAGTAGACTTTACCGGGGAGGCTGAGAAGTGTGATACCCCTGTAATTGGCACACACTCTATAGTCCCCCTTTTTGATCAGGGAAACCACCACCCTAGTCTGCCATTCCTTGGGCACTGTACCCGACTTCCACACAATGTGAAAGAGACGTGTCATCCAAAACAGCCCCTCCACACCCAAAGCTTTTAGCATTTCTGGGCAGATCTCATCAATTCCTGAGGCTTTGCCACTGTGGAGTTGTTGACTACCTCAGTGACTTCCTCCAGGGAAATTGATGAGAAACCCCCTTCAGCCTCCAGCTCTGCCTCTACTAGAGAGGGCGTGTCAGTTAGATTTAGGAGTTCCTCAAAGTGTTCCTTCCACCGCCCAATTACCTCCCCAGTTGAAGTCAACAGGGTCTCATCCTTACTGTACACAGCTTGGACGATTCCCCGCTTCTCCCTCCTCAGATGGCGGACAGTTCTCCAGAAGCATTTTGGTGCTAACCAAAAGTTCTTCTCCATGTCTTCTCCGAACTTCTGCCACACCCGCTGCTTTGCATCAGCCACAGCAGAGGCTGCAGCCCTTCGGGCCCGTCAGTACCTTGCAACTACCTCGGGAGTCCTCCGAGACAACAAATCCCCGAAGGCCTCCTTCTTACATTTACATTTACTCACTTGGCAGATGCTTTTATCCAAAGCGACTTACATTTGAGGAACAAATTACAAGTATCAACAGAGCATCAAATATGGATCTACAACTGACAATGCATACTAGTAAGAGCAGCAATACTAGTAAGAGCTCATAGTACATATCACATCAATGGGTAAATACCTAGGGAAGGAAGTAAGAGTTAACAGAGAGTGCAATCAGAACAAAAAGTGCAGTCAATACAAGATAAGATCTTCAGTCTCACAGCTTCCCTGACCACCGGTGTTCACCACAGTGTTCGAGGGTTACTGCCCCTTGAGGCACCGAAGACTTTGAGACCACAGCTTTCCACTGCAGCTTAAGCAATAGAGGATTTGAACATTGCCCACGTTCAATGTCCCCAACCTCCAAAGGGATACCAGAAAAGCTCCGCCGGAGATTTAAGTTGAAGATCTCACAGACAGGGGCCTCCTTCAAACGTTCCCAGGTCACCCGCACTGCCCGTTTGGGCTTACCGGGTCTGTCCAGAGTCTCCCCAACCCCCTGACCCAACTCAGCTGGCACCAAACAATAAACAATGTCCTGATAGCATAAATCATCTCATTATGTGCTACCTGACTGACAGGAGAATACATATGGAAAAGCAATTCAGACTGCATGAGAGTCTGCATTATATTGTATTATATTTTTGTATTTTTAATTGTCAGTATTTTCTTTCACTTTACATAAACAAAGATCTTTCCACCATAAAGGAAGAAAAAAAATACACCAGAATGAAG
The DNA here is from genome assembly GCA_024633595.2 of Lepomis macrochirus. Taxonomy (NCBI): domain Eukaryota; kingdom Metazoa; phylum Chordata; class Actinopteri; order Centrarchiformes; family Centrarchidae; genus Lepomis; species Lepomis macrochirus. Next base: position 1,154,531 of record JALXJV020000003.1, read on the forward strand.
GAAACTAAGGGTTTAAACTTAACCCCAGACACCCAGATTAATATTATTAGGTTTTTATTATGCTATTATTTGTAGTAGTAACAATGAGCGGCACGGTGGTGCAGTGGTTTGCACTGTCGCCTCACAGCAAGAAGGTCGTGGGTTGAAAGCCCAGTTGCCCTGACCTTTCTGTGTGGAGTTTGCATGTTCTCCCCACGTGGGTTCTCTCCCGGTGCTCCGGCTTCCTCCCACCATCCAAAGACATGCAGACTAAGTTAATTGGTGCTTCCCAAATTGTTCCCAAGGTGTGAATGTGAGTCTGAGTGGTTGTCTGTCTCTGTATGGCCCTGCGATGGACTGGCGACCTGTCCAGGGTGTACCCCGCCTTTCACCCAATGTCAGCTAGGATAAGGCACTGATAAAGATCTGGAGTTGGTCCCCGGGCGCTGCACAGCCGTGTCTCGGGTGTCTCGGGAGGTTGGCCGTTAATCGGAAGGTCGGCGGTTCAATCCCTGGCTCCCCCAGGCTGCATGTCGAAGTGTCCTTGGGCAAGACACTGAACCCCGAATTGCCCCTGGTGGCTGTTCCCCAGTGTATGAATGTGTATGAATGTTAGTTTCTGTTTGAGCACTTAGGTTCAGTGAGTAGATGTGTGTGTGTGAAAGGTGAATGCAGAAGTAGTGTAAGTAGCTTTGAGTGGTCAAAAGACTAGAAAGAGTACGGAACATTTACGTTTGCCCCCTGTTCCCCTCGAGGGATGGGTTAAATGCAGAGAATGAATTTCGCTATGTGTATGTGACAATAAAATATCTTCTTCTTCTTGAAAGAATTCCCCACTGCAGCTTTAGGGACATTAAAGACATTTCCTGATCAAAAATAACTCAGGGTGATGTCATCCAAGTCCAATAACTTCAGTTTTGTCTGAGTTTAACATCAGGTTGTTACATCCTGCGAACTTTGCGAACTGTAACGCATGTTTCCTGATACTTTTGTCTAAAGGAAGCATATATAAGGTGAACCGGATTGGTCCCAGCACAGAACCTTGTGGAACTCCGTGCATGGAGGATTCATCGTTAACATGAATACAAACTCAGATTGATCTGATGAAGAGGACTTAAACCAGTTTAATGCCAATGAAATGTTCCAGAATAGAATAAGATGGTCTATGGTATCGAATGCAGCACGAACCACACTTAACAAAATTATAAACGCAACACTTTTGTTTTTGCCCCCATTTAATAAAAATGGCCTTTTATTTTGGCCAGCCTAATGCACACCTGTGCATTACCCATGCTGTCTGATCAGCCTCTTGATATGACACATGTGAGGTGGATGGATTATCTCAGTAAATGAGAAGTGCCCACTAACACATATTTTTTGTCAGATTTGTGAACAATATTTGAGAGAAATAGGGATGTGTTCATAGAGAAAGTCTTAGATCTTTGAGTTCAGCTCATGTTGAATGGGGGCAAAAACAAGTGTTGCGTTTATAATTTTGTTCAGTGTATGATGTACACAGAGAGATGCAATTAGGTTATTAATGAGTTTTTTAATTAGAGATGCTGGCAGGTGGATTTTCTTTTACCTTAGGAGAGAAGCACATTAGCTGTCTCCCCCTGTTAACAGTCTTTGTGCTTAACTAAGGAACTGTACAGAGATAAGATTTATAAGAGTTCCAGCTCTCATTTCTTTCACAAATGTATTCTTGTCAACATTTAGACCATCGTAGAATGCAAAATATTCCTGGAAATTTAAAATCAGGATCAGCCACATACTGTAATATTTGATTTCCCAATATGGCCATTTTATTAAATGACCTCAGCTCCAGTGCAGTAGATGTGCTGTGGACTGGACTGGATGATTGTGTGTGTGTGTGTGTGTGTGTGTGTGTGTGTAGAGAGAGAGAGAGAGAGAAAATTATGTCAGTTCGATCGGTAAACTTGGAACAACATTTCCTCCTTCCTTTTTCCTTCCATCCGTATGCCATCCCCACTCTTTTTCTCCACCTTTATTCCTAAAAAGCTCCCTCCTCCTTTTCCTCCTCTTGGTTTATCTGCCCCACCTCCCTCTTTTCCTTTTCCTCCTTGTTTTCCATCCTCCTCTTATTCTCACTTCTGTTATCCTATTCCCTTATTTCAGAAAGAAAGAAACAGAGACACAATAATTTTTTATCACTTCCTGGTTCCAATTCAATGGAAGTACATTATCGACTCACCTTAAGTGACTTCTTTTTAATGGAGGCATTCAGAGTCTTGATGGCATTAGACTGAAGGCAGCTTTGATGCTATATTGAATTAGTGTGAAATGTTATCTCCTGGATATGGTTTGTGGTGCGTATTCGGATGTAGAGACTGATGCATGGGACTGAAAGTAGCCTTTCATACAAAATGAGGTCTGCTCCACTCAACCTCTGACATGATGGTTGGATATAATGCAGTTGAATAATTAAATATTTATCGTAAAACTGACCAACTATACTATACTGCTTGTGTGGAAAATGGGTTTTGTTGTCCTGGACATTTAAATTATTTTGATTTAAAACTATGTCTCAGTTTGTGAGCAATGGAATTTTATGTCTAGCTAATGGGTTGATCCAGCCAGGATACTGGCTTCATGGTTACCATTATTATCCTAATATCTTGGGCAAAACCTGAATGATCACACTGTGTCTTAATTAAAAACCTGTCTCAATTAATGGTGTCTAAATTTTGTCCTTGGGTCCCTTCGCTTTTTTGAAAATGAATAAATACTCATGCTCATGAAAACTCAAGTCAAATATCAAGTTTTGCATGAAGACCTCTAGTTAACAGCTTTTCCAAAGTACACAAGTAAAACAAAGGAACTTGGTTAGCTTAGCTTACTGACTGGAAACAGGGGGAACTGCGAGCCTACCTGTATCACAAGTAGAGTAAATACAGTAAATACACCAACTCTAAAGCTTTTTCACCCTTACAGCTCCTTAAACTCCAAGCTCCAGTTTTATTCAAGTTGTTACACATACTTTACATAGGGGGGAAACTTAATTTTAATAACTCTGAAAGCATATTTTAGACTACTAGACTACTGTACTTGCTGTACTCACAGTTTTGACTGAAATTCTAGTTTTACTTTTAGTCAACACTCTTATTACAATACTATGATACTATGTATCCAACTGACCGTGAATATCCATGGTATTCTGAGCAGAAGGAGGGAGGTGGACGTTGAGGAGTCTTCGAGGGGGAAACCACAGAGTCAGAGATACATGAGAGAGCGAGAGAGAGGAAATAAGAAAGAGACCAGCAGACTGGGTGAAAAAGGAGAGAAACAAAGTTGTTTACTTGTTGACTAGTTAGTCAACATGATACATTAAGTGGGAAGTTAGAGCAAGAGAGCGCTGAAAGTAGGTGTCACTGAGCTCCAGGAATTTCTTAGCTGTGTTTTCACAAGACGGCTCGACCTATTCCATGAAGAAGACGAGTTACAGCCCTTGGATGTCTTGATACTGCTCTCAGTGTTGGATCTGAAATATTGATTTCTTTTTTTTCTTCAACACAAAATAATAGTGAAGATGTCAGCCGCATCTGGGGACAGCAATCTGTAACAGCTACTTCATTTGGACTTTACATCCATAATCCGCACATTTTGTTAGATTCCTTTAAGTCATATCTCATACAGAATATACAAAAAAACCTGTTTTTGTATTTCTTCACACGCATACTGCAAGTATGTGGTCTTGTATAACAGACTTCTTCACCTACGAAACCACCAAGTCGGTGGTAGTGAAGAGCTGGACCATCGGCATCATTAACCGTGTCGTCCAACTCCTCATCATCACTTATTTCATTGGGTGAGTATTTCCCTTCATTCTGGTGTTTTTTTAAGATTATACAGTATTTACTTTGACCTGGTTGGATAAAACAACAGCTAAAATGGTTACAGAAATTTATATTCATCAGACATTTATATTTAATGTAATTTATTGGATATTGATTATTTTATCACACAGACGCTGCTTTATTAAAGCTATGTTGCTAACATGCTATCATTTTTATTACCGTAAAGTAGCATAGCTGTTATTACACAAATGTGAAGTATTAGATATTTAAATTCATAACGTTATGTTCAAATTATAATAGTAATATAATGTATAAGATTTAAGTGTTCTGTTTGTGACATTAACATTTACATGATCACAGTACATTTACTGCATTTAGCCGACGTGCTTTCAGTAACTATCTTTACTATCTGTGTATCTTTCACCAGAGGCTCAGCAATGTCAGCACAGCTAAGTTACATGTATTATGATAACAAAACAGGTAGTGAGCTGGACTGAATATTATAACAAGATTGTGTCACACTTTATAATAATAAGACCGCTGTAAGTAACTTTGCTGTAGTGTTAGTGGATGGCTCTTCCTCTGGGTTGTAGTTGCTGTGAAGTTGCAGTATTGTATATTATGTCGGTCATGTTAGTTACAGCGATGGAGAGGTGGTATGGTAGAAGCTGTGTACCTGAGTATTGGTAAAATGACAATAAACCTAAACTAAATGTGACGATGCAAACAGCGGCAGGTCCGAGCTAATGTAGCATTAGCTGGCTGTATCACTATAGGCTAACTTTAGTAAACAAATCTCTCCACATATGTGTGTACATAGGTACACAGGATAGTAACATGGGTCATGGTAGCTGGTGAAGCAATGTGGAAAGCGATATAACTTTGCACCGGATAACATTAGCAACTGCTTGGCGTTAGCTGGTGAGCTAACGTGACTTTCTCTGTGTTTCTCCAGCTTTACTAAGGCTCTCTTTGTTCTTACTCGACATTATCTGAACCTGGTTGGTCTGATAGGCTTCAGCACCTAAACCTTTATTGTTGTTTTGTATCCTTACGTGGAGCCTGTGTCTTGTTTTGAGGTGTTGTTTTATGGTGTTAGTGGACTGCATTTCGTTAGCTGCAGTGTTGTCGCTGTAGTACGAGGGATTGGCACAGAGCTGAATCCGACCAGGAGTCCCCACATTAAAAGCAGAATAGTGGTTGATGCTAGCAACTGAGTAAAGTGGCATGTGCTTCATTTACAAGTGAGTTTTGAGCCCATTAACAATAAGGCAATGAAAATTTGATTACTTTCATTGAAAAACTTACATAAAGCCCCTTTATAGTTCAATTTATACAATTTTTAAAGGTTAGAAGTTCTGTGTTTAAAAACATACAAGATATATGTGGGTAATGCTTCTTATCTTTTTTCCCCCTCGTAATCTTATTTCATTAATTCACCATCAAGTAACAAAAATAACCAACCAATCAAGTTATGCTAGCGTAATTTTTTTTGTACAGTTAAAATTCAATTGTAGGGAGGGATTTTCGGTTTGATTGTTTTACTATTTGTAGTTTATCATCAAAATTATAACTAGTGTGTATTACAGGATATAGGGTACCCCTAACTCAGGTAATTCAAATTAACATTCATTTAAGAAGAAGATCAAGTTGACATTTACACATGTAATTTTCTTCTGTTCTATGTAAGGGTGCATAAAACTTTTACATTTTCCCAAAACTGTCATTTGAACAGTAATTGTATCTTTGTCCGCGACACATCTGTTTTCTTTGGGTAACATCTCAATTTACAACTTTTTATACACTTCTCTGAATAGGTAGTGATACAGGTGACACACACACACACATTTAATGGTTTGCCCTGACTTTTGGCTTTATATTATTAACCAATCAATTAGATGCATCTTATTTTTTTGTAGATATAAAACCATTAGCTGTAGTTGTAGTAATTTATTACCCATTGTGCCTTCATCTGCTTTGTTAATGGACTAGTAATCCGATTAGCAGCTGCATTGGACAGTTGATGGAACGTTGGTTACGTATTGTAACCCCAGATTCTATGAGTATAGGCGCAGCCCTCTAAGGCTATCGCTATTGGGTATACCCCTTCCAGCGCCTGCAGCGCACTAAAATTTTAGTCTCAGCCCACCCACAGCGTGGGCCTCTCCTCGATCCGCACCTTGTATATATACAGCGGTGAGACCTTGCCTCGGCTCCCAAATGCCTTTTCTTCAGCACTGAGAACCAAGGTCCAGTGAGGCCTTCAACTTAGAGGGCTGCGCCTATACTCATAGAATCTGGGGTTACAATACGTAACCAACGTTCTATTTCAGTATAGGCTTAAGCCCTCTAAGGCTATCGCTAATGGGTTAGAGGCGAAGCAGGATGAGTCAACGCCTCACTGGCCCATCACGGTACCACCAAGCATAACCCACCTGCCCAGAGCCATAACAAACCACCCAGTCACCCGCCGACAGCGGCATTGGTGTCGGCGTGCGCCACGAGCACCGATGGCGGCAGCGAGGCGAAGTGCCGACCCCTGCGTAACGGGAACCGGCGGGGGACCCGCAGCCGTCGGGGCGCAGGCGGAGTCGCGATAGCAACCATGTCAGCTGCGCTCAAGGCGGGTCACGTAAGCAGCGGCCGCCCTCCACACCGTCCGGTGGGAGAGGATGCACCGCACACCTACAAGGAGAATCACTCATCCAAAGCGCTCAGTACTGAGTGAGGTCAGAGAGGCGGGAGACATCCCGCAGATAATAGCGGACGAAAGAGCGCGGAGGCGACCAAGAGGCCGCCCGTGCAGATCTCGTCCACCGCCAGCCCACCGTGCAGCGCCACTGAGGAGGAAGCGCTCCTCGTGGAGTGCGCCCTGATACCCTCGGGGAGACTCCCGGTAGACATGTAAGCCTGGGAAATGGCATCACACAGCCAGTGAGACAAGCGCTGCGCCGACAGGGAAGCCCTTGGACTGCTCCCTGTAGTGCACAAACAGCTGCTGCGGCGGCGCAGGCGACGTCGTGCATACGTAGCAGGACAGCGCTTCGCACCGGGCAAAGGAGGTGGGGCGTTGCGTCCTCCGTCGACCCATGGGGGAGGAAAAAAAACCCGAGAGGGTGATCACCCAGCGACCTAAAAGAGCTCTTAATGCTTTTAGGCATGAGCGCCGGGTTAGGGTGCAGGGTAGCCGAGCTGCCGTCAGCCCTGAAACCTGAGACACGACGGAGCCACAGAGAGGGCAGCCAGATCGCTGACCCTCTTGGCGAGGTCAGAAGCGAGAGCAGGGCGACCTTAGCGAAAGGAACCTCAGGTCCGCCCGTCTCCAAGGGCTCAAAGGGAGCTTGAGTTAGCAGCGTAAAACCAGCGGCAAGTCCCACTGTGGGACAGCAGGCCGTGTCACAGGTCGGCGCCTCCGCGCACCCCTAAGGCGTTTCACCAGGGGTGGGAAAAAAGCAGTCCCGTCCCGAAGCCCTGCGTGGCAGGAGGGAAATGGCGGCAGCGTGGGTTTTAACCGTACTGAATGCCAGTCCCCTGTCCACGAGCAGCTGCAGGAGCGAAGCTTACCGCTGGCAGCGGACAGGAGACCGGTTCAGTCCCCTGATCCAGACACCAGGCTGAAAAGCCGACCACTTAGAGGAGTAGGAAGGCCGAGTGGAAGCGGCCCGCTGACTCCTGGATGGTGCGAACCACCTCGCGGGAGAGACCTAAGCCCTCCAGGCGGCGCCTCTCAGCGGCCAGACCCAGAGAGGCTGGCCGAGGCGCGGGTGACTCCTGATCACACCCCGCCTGAGAGAGCGTCCCCCTCCAGGGAAGTTTCCACGGCTGTCCCGCCAGCAATGCGCTGAAGGCAGGGAAACCAGGGCAGCTGGTGCGCTCTGGAGCCACCAGGACCACCGCCGAGGAGGAAAACTGCAGGCGGTCCAGAAGGCGCGGGATAAGCCTCACCGGTGGGAAGGCATACAGCAGCCCGGGGGGCCAAAGGGGATGAGCAAAGGCGTCCACTCCCAGAGGGGGAACGTCCCGCGGGCTCAGTGAAACCAGAGGGCGCACTGAGCATTCTCCCTGTTGGCGAACAGGTCCACTTCCGCCTTGCCGAACCGAAGCCAGATCTGAGCCACCAGATCGGGATGGAGACGCCACTCGTCCGGGCGAGGGCCTCCCCTCGACATAATGTCCGCTCCTATGTTCAGCACGCCAGGGATGTACTCCGCTCTGATCGAGAGCAGGTGAGTCGCAGCCCACAGGAGCAGCCGCCTGGCCAAACCCAGTAGCTGCGCTGGCGCACCCGCCCTGGCGGTTCATGTAGGCGCCCGCGGCCTGTTGTCGGTCGCGGACCAACACATGTTGGCCCGCAGCAGAGGAGAAAATGACGGATCACCTTCCACACCGTGAAAGCTCCAGCGCGTTTATGTGGAGAAGTCTGCGGCCCTGCCACAGACCGCCCACCACCTGAGAGAGGCATGTCCCGCCCCAGCCCGTCAGGGAGGCGTCTGTGAAGACCGAGATGTGGGACGTGACCCTGCCCAGGGGAACCCCGACCGAGAGAGAGAGGGGGTCCCGCCAGTAGGCCAGATCCGAGGAACGGAGACGCGGCGTCGTCTCTGCGTCACCGGGTCTACGCGAGGCGGATGAACCACCGCTGCAGCCTCCTCATGTGGAGAAGCCCCAGGGGACCACCACGTGAGCCGCCGACATGAGGCCCAGGAGCCTCATGACCGACAGAGCTGCCACCGTCGCTCCGGGACAGCGTGGCCGGAGCAGCTCCATCAGAGCACCCACCCTCTCCTGAGAGGCAGCTCTCTGGAGGGAGGAGTCCAGTACCACGCCAAGGTAGGTGAGCCTCTGGGAGGGAGGTGGGCACTCTTCTCCCAGTTCACCCGTGAAGCCCAGGTAAGACAAGTGCGCGACCAGCTGGGCCGTTTGCAGCACTGCCTCGTCCTGGGGCGGCGCCAGCAGCAGCAGGTCGCTTCTTTCCCAAGTAAAAGGACCCTGATGCCAGACCGCCGCAGCTGCTCCACGGCGTCTCGGCGCACTTGGAAAAAAGTCGGCGGGGCCAGGAGTAACCGAAGGGCAGGCGGTGCGTATTAGTACTGGCGCCCTGGAATGAGAAGCGGAAACTTCCTGTGTCCGGGAATGGCGGGCACATGAAAGTACAGCGTCCCTCAGGTCGATGGAGGAGAGCCAATCCCCTTGGCGCACACTCCAACACTTGCTTCACTGTTTACATGCGAAAAGGTCTCACCATAATCGCTCTGTTGAACAGTGACAGATCCAGGATGGACCTCACACCGCCCGTCTTTTCCTGACCAGGAAGTAGCGGGAGTAAAACCCCGATCCTCCTGCCGGGAGGAACCCTGGAAATGGCCTGCTTTTCCAGGAGCTCCTGGAGCTCCAGCTTGGAGAGCGGTGTACTGAGCGGGAATGAGAGCATCGTCTCTACAATCCGGTGAAAAAAAAGAGGGGCGAACTGCAGCCTGTGACCCGGCGGATCAGGCTGTCCGTCCATTGTCCATCAGGCAGGAAGCAAGCCACTCTGAGTAGCGCTCTGTGAGTGGTTGGACCTGCTGATGAGGCGCCCTGGTGGCCCTGAAGGGAAGCCACTCTGCTGCCCTTGCCGCCGTCACAATTCGTGGGGGGGGGGGCAGCAACCTCCTTGTTCCACTGAACAGGAGAGTTAGCACCAGGCAGGGGAAAAGGGAGGCTCGTGGGCGCCAACACACGCAGCCAGTCAGGGGGGAGTGCCTCCCTGCGTTGCTTGCATGATGCGAGTCAATGTGGCGGCAAGGCACAGCCACTGGGGAGGCGAGCCAGTACTCGCTCCACCAGGGCCCTCCAGCGCTCCGCTGCCTGGGGGGCAGGGGGCACGGAGCCACATCGTGAGACCTTCACACACAGTCAGAGGGGTCTGTTGGGTGTCCTCCCGTGTGTGGCGGGAGGGACCACCACGAGGCAGCGTGGTTGCCGCCGTGGGTCCCCTGCCGTACCGCATCCCGGTGGGGAGGGAGGCAGAGGCAGACACTGGTCGCGGGGGCACGAGGTGGGGCAGCCACAACCGTAAGCCTGTAACCATGCAGCTCCCCGATTGGGGGGGGGGCAGGGATAGGCAACAGAGGAATAGTCTGCCTGCGACATCGGAGCCAAGCTGCATGAAGGCCACCACGGCCAGCTGCAGCCGGTCCACACAGTGTGGCGGCAGCCGCTGACCGTAAAGACAGTGGCGGGCGAGGAGGAAATAACTGCTTGTGGCCTTGGAGCCAGACTGCATGAAAGCCACCTGGCCATCTGCAGCCTGTCTGTGTTATGCCACTACCCCGGTGAGGGGGGGGGCTCATCGCCATGCAGCTTCGACCCGGCAAGGGAAGAGGGCAGGGGGCCTACGTGTGGAGCTCAGGCCAGCCACCCTGACCATGTCAGGGAGGGGGCAAGAGGAGGGAGGATGTGCAGCGTTGCAGCAAGCCCAGGCTGCTTGTTAGCCGTTTGGCTAACACACAGCTGGCTCACACAATGTGTGGAAGTGAGAGACAGCAGCTTCTTCATAATGTCCAGAGCAGCTGTCTGTAATGTGCAACACTAGGTCATGCAATTGACAAAACACAATTCTCCCCAGCGTTACTAGCGTGGTTGGCTACACACTTGATGGCGTGCAGCAGCATGTACAGTGCCCAACACAGCCTGTCACACACCTCTGGATGCAGGAAGAGGGACTGCGGCGGTGATGCCGTGGTCACGCGACAAGCCCGCAGCCGTGCTCTGCCGGGGAGGGGACGTGCGTAATGTGTGGAGCAGCGATAGGATAACACTGCACGCAGGGGTGTAGTGCCATCCTGCCTGCATGAAGCGTAATGTACTGCTCGAGGGCTCATTTGACACAGTCTGGCTTCTGTGAACCAAGGGGGGACCCCTGGAAGCACAGAAGGACCGTGCCATTGATGCCGTGAATATGCACTTGCTTCGCCGTCCGGGCACTGCGGGAGAGCGTGCATAATGTCAACAGCATCACACACTGCACAGCAGATTTCTTCGTGAGAAAATATCTGTACAGAGTGTGTATATGTTCTGTCCACCACGGGCCGAATGTCGCTGTCGTGGGCTAACACCGTTCTGTGGGGAGGTGTGTGAAGGGACCTCAGATTGTGAACAGAGTGTGCTGCTTGTTGCTTGAGCTTCAAGCTACACATTATGCCACGTGGCTAGCGGCAGCTGGCTCACACAGTGTGCGAAATCAGTGCTTGGTGTGGCTGGTTCGACTGAGACCGGCACAGAAAGCATTTGTTCACAACTTCCACAAAGGGGCAACAAGATTCCACACAGCTTTCTCGACCCATAGCTTACCAGTGATTGGCTCTGGCCGGCGAGGGTCGACCAGCAGCAATAAAACCGGCTAGATGTCATTAGCCGCAGCTAATGTGGAGCAGCGTGGGCATGCGGGATCGTTCTGGTCGGCTGATCCAGGCGAGACCGCATGTGGCGTTACGTTAGCCGTTCGTTAGCATAGCGTTCGTTAGCATAACATGCCTCGCCAGCGGCAAGCTAGTAGCGTCGAGGCCAGCGTCATCGGAGGTCTGAGCGGGAAGCGAGAGCGCTTCGGAGACCCGTGAATGGCAAGAGCGGAGCAATCCACCTCCCGCTCTTCCGCCAACAGCAGATCGAGGGCTTCGTCCAGAAGGCGGGTGGACCGCCACACCTCCTCGTTACTGAGCGGCAAGCTATTACGCCTGGCCGCCACTCTTCCGTGGAAAAGGCGAAGAAGCGGGCAGTGCAACACGAAAGTGAGTGCTCGGCCGGCGTGCTCCAGTCGGGGCACGCCGCCAGCGAGGACCGGCGTAGCCCGTGCTCTCGTCCCGTTCTGACCGGCTTGCTGGAAGACATCGTTCTAATTTTCCGGCTGGAAAATCTTGCTCTTTAGACAAATCTTCTGCTCTATAGACAGCTCAGTGCTGAAGAAAAATGGGAGCCGAAGGCAAGGTCTCACCGTTGTATATATACAAAGGTCGCGGACGTGGGAGAGGCTACGCTGTGGGTGGGTGAGACTAAAATTCTCAGTGCAGCGCGAAGCGGAAGGGTATACCCAATAGCGATAGCCTTAGAGGGCGAAGCCTATACGAAATAGAACTATTTTGATTCTTATAATAATCTAAATAATGGTTCAATTGAAAGTTTCAGCTTACAGTATTAGAGCGGCATGTGGAGAGCGAGGCTTGTTGATATTTATCTACCTCCCAGCCATACCCCACTGATCAAACCCTCTTGTAATTCACCAGTTCTTGGTATCAAGGTGTGGGCATTAACTCAGACTTCAAGCCCTATATCTGAAGATGTCCCAGCCAGGTGTCAGCATTAACACCAGCACATTCACCAAACCACCAAAGCTCAAACTAACAAGTGAACTAGGTGCGGCTTATTTTCACTGATTTCAGGTCACTGCTCATTTAGTCCATAGCAGTTGACAACAGCAAGGGGTCAGACAAAAATGAGCAACAGACAGCAACATTAGCTTGTAGCCCAGTTAATTCACAGTGAGTGGTAGTGATACATGAACAGGATTCACTGCATCTTAAATTGAGATCTGAAAGATAAACAAGATTTTCTTTTTTTTGGTTAAAACAATGTCATGGTGTTTCTGTCAGCTTGGCCCTACTGTACTGCACAGGTTTAACATTTGAGTTTTAGCTCAATGTCACATCTTGCCTTATGTGTGTGTGTGTGCTTAAGGTGGGTGTTTGTCAATGAAAAAGCCTACCAGGTGAGAGACACAGCTATTGAATCCTCGGTGATGACCAAGGTCAAAGGTTTTGGAATCTACAATGACAAGGTCATGGATGTTGCAGACTACGTCACACCTACACAGGTATGGATGACAGATGGATGGCGATTATATGATGACGATTATACTACTAATATTTATATTTGTTTTTTGCAGGGAGCTTCAGTTTTTTGCATCATCACCAAAATGATCACTACAGAGAACCAAGTGCAAGGATACTGCCCAGAGGTCAGCTACTGTCAGTACTATTAGCACTATTTTATATATATATTAGTGGTGGGCCGTTATCGGCGTTAACGTGCTGCGTTAACGTGAGACTCTTATCAGGCGATAAAAAAAATATCGCCGTTAATCTATTCTTAAAGTTGGGATGGGAGCTGGGTCTATACTACACAAGCTTGATATCTTAGCGCAGATGTACACCGTGCCGAATTGCACTGTAAGGGGCAAGAACGAGTCTTCGAACCTGTGTGTAGGCCTACTGTGAAATTACCACATCAAACGTGCTAACATGGATGCAGCTGTTGCTGCGTTCCATTTACCTCGGAGGTTGGAGCTGGGAATGATGTCACACCCGAGTTGACGGCGTTGCAGTTACAACTTCACTCGGCCAGCTGTTTGTTTACAACTAGCCAGGTTAGTTATTGACATGCCAGTTGATTAAAAAACGCATTATGCGGTATTTACTCACACTAACTGTAGCAACACGTCCACAGACAGCTGTTGGACAGCACTTTGTGTACGAAGATTTATATGAGTCACAAGTACACAGAAGTGCTAATAAACAGTATAAACTACAGCTTTCAGTAACTGTTGATACCCCGACAGCCCTCTTATTGAACATGATTTATTTTCATCACCAATTATCATAGTAGACCAGCTTTCTCAAGCAGTTTGTATTCTTGAAACCCTTTTACACACATATTCTGAATGCCTTTGGCAGAATTCAAATGAGCCATTTTAATCTAGATTAATCTAGATTAATTTCAAGATTACAGTGAGATTAATCTAGATATAAAAAATTAATCTATGCCCACCACTTATATATATATATATATATATATATATATATATACATATATACACACACATACATTAAGAAAAGAAACAGCTGTTTGGCAGACAACAGACCACAGATAAGCAAACAAATTTGCTCCGGGAAGGGTGTAAGGTCATTAAGCGAACCCCGATTCATGTGATAAGGGGTTTAGGTGTTCCAGGCAGAAATCTAGAATATTTGACAAATAACAGGAAAGAGCTCTAAGAGTTACCAAAAAATTATCTCATAAGGCAGTGGTTCCCACCCTTTTTTCCCTGAACCTCCCCCTACCTCAATCCAAGAAAAGCTGAGCCCCGCCAACAGCCACAAACACACACACACAAAGATTATGTATTTATTTCCATTATTTATTTAAAACAAACAAACAAAAAACTATTATGATTGTTTCTATTTAACCTTTGGTAAATGTCTCTTTTCTCATTTCTATCTTTAAACAACACAACACAGTAGGCCTTTACACACACACACACACACATCCTTACCAAAAGAATAATAATTCATTATATTATTATTAATTGTTAGTATATTCAGAGTAGTAAGTGATTTATCAGCACATACACTACATAGCCCTGTCTGAAATGCGCATCCAAACAAATAAACAGGGAAGTTAATTAAATGCAAGTATTATTTTGGCTCCAACAGTAACACTAATAATTAATATGTTTTTTATGCAAATGCACATCATGTGAAAACTGTTTTTAACACAGTTGTGTTAGCAGTGTGCAGTAGTGTTAATTTGGCTCCAAAGTAACAATAATAATCATAACTTCTCATTAACGTTTTTTTACTTCATCCTGTTCATTCATAACCTAATGGCCAGCTTGGGCTTGAATACCTCTGACTAGGGATGGAATGTCAGGTGTGATGCTAGTGTAAAGTCCTTGTGTACATCCAGCCCGTTACGGGCCTTTGTTTTTATTTTGACAAGGATGCTGAAGGCTGTCTCAGATAGATACGTTGTGCTGAATGGGAGAATAACCTATGTAACTGCGTGTTTGGCCAGTGTGGGTGCAACAGCATATCCTTTGACGATCCAAAACTTTTTGTATCCCTTATCCTGGAAATATTTCTTTGACACAGAATCGGTTTCAACTTCTGCAAGCTTATCCATACAGCCAAGGTATTCCATGTCCTTCAGGCTGGAAATGTACAGGTCCATCACCCACAATTCTTTTGAAGTACTCGTCAACATCGGCAAAACAGGACTTTTCCTCCTGGAGCAAGTAAAGCTGATGAAACACTGGCCAACTTTTTGAGCAATGTTGCTAGGCAATGTTGCTAGTCGCAAGTCCGACTATGTTTTGAACGACTGGCGTCGGTGCAGGGCAGATGGTGGAGTGGTGGGGGAAGGGGATTACGGTAGTGAAATTTACTCATTACCATTGACGGCAATGTTGCCCTGCACGATTGCTCTAAAAGTTGCTCTGTGTATCATCAGCTTTACTGTGTTGGGAACCTTGCTCATAGTCTGTAAACTCAGACTGTTTCATCAGTAGTGGAAATTGTTGCAGTTCTCCTTTTGACATTTTCCTAACTCTGTATTCAATTTTGCGCACAAATGCACTGAAAGCATCTTCAGGACCAAGCATCCACTTGTTTGTCTCATTGTAGAGAGTAAATGTGTCTGCTAAGTATGCTGTTTTGTTCCAGAATGCGTCAGTCAGCTGTTTGCACAGTTGTTGATTGTGATCATGCAAGAATTCCTTAATTTTTTCCTGCAGTTCAATAACGCACAAGCACTTGTCTGTGCGACAACCAGCGTACCTCTGTGTAACAGCAGTATTTGATGTGCTTCATTCTCTCTTGTTCATAGGGCTTTGATGAAGTTTACCATTTTAACAACAGTTGTCAGGGTGTCACTGAGGTCTTCGAAAAGTTTTTTACTAGCCAATGCTTGACGATGTAACATGCAGTGAAAAATTGTGCACCCTGGGGCATTTTCCTTCAGACGGCTGTTAAATACCTTGCTTTTGCCCATCATCGCTGCCATCAGTGCAGCATCAAACAAGATTCTCGTAGGGCAGGTTGTTGGTAGTAAGGGTAGTAGTAAGAGTAGAAGTAAGGGGTCCACGGTCATAAAAATATCTTGTCTTGTAGTTGTTGTGGTTAGATTGGTAGACATAAGAACGTCTTGTTGCAAATCCTCGCCATGTATATTGCACATAAACGATAAGCACGGACTCGTCTGACACTGTTGTCATTTCATCCAACTCAATGGCAAAGGGAACATTCCTAAGTGTCTTGTGCAGATGATTTTAACAATCTCAAGCCATTATATCAATTCCGTCTTTGACAGTGTCAGAGAATGGCACGGTTTTCACTTTATCCACCACCTGTGGGCCACACAATATTGTGTGGCTTTTAGCCTTGGCAATTAATAGCGAACACACAATTGATGCCTCCGTGGCTCTGTGTAAATCGCTGCCAGCTCTTTCAAATGCTTTTCTGATGTCCGTGGATCTTTCTGATAGTGCTGCTTTTTTCTCTCAAAGTCCTGGGCTTGACCAACAGTAACCTGGTGTTTTGTTTTTTGATGTCGTTTCATTTTGCTTGGCTTAGTGATGTTTCATTCATGAAACTGTTATGCTCAGCAGGAAAAACAGCAATGACCTGGCTAGCAGATCTGACGGAAGGAATGGACAGCAAGGGTCACGAGGTCACAGAGGTTAAAGCCTACTAGCCTGCCTACTATTTTAAGTGAGAAAAAAATAAAACTTTTAAAATAATATTTATCTACAATTTTGTATAGTTATCTGGTGTCATGGTTTATTTAACATGTGCAATTTTTTATTTATTTTTTAAACCTCAAACAGAATAAAGCCTTGCACACACCGTGTAATCTTCAGCGCCCCCTGAGGGGTGCACGGACCCCAGGTTGGGAACCACTGTCATAAGGGATGATGGATAGAGCTGGGTTTTAATGTCCAAAGAAGGAGCAGAGCCTGTTGGGCAGTTGTCTGCGATTTTTTTCTTTCCGAGCCGGTAAAAAGGGGAAATCTCAGAACACTCACTGACTGCAGGTGATATGCCCAGTTTAATAGATTAAATTTGCTCATTCAATATGCCTCAAAAGAAATAACTTGCTAGAGAATATTTAACATCCTATGATTATGAAGTCCATTTAAAGGGGCATTATGGAGTTTCCAGCGACCACTAGCGGTGTGGTTTTAAGATTCCAGATTACAACCCCTTCATACACAGGCAATAAAAAAAGGATTCATTTTAGTAGAAAAACTCCATACAGCCCCTTTAAAGTCTATAACAAGAGGGCATGTTATAACACTTGTTATCTTGATACCTTGTAAATCACTTTTTGGCCTTCTGAAAATAAATTATTGTTAATTGTTATTGTCTTTTTAATCAGTCTAATTGGTTGTTGATTATTACTTTCTCTGAAGGAAACAGAACTGCCACTCAGTACACCTGGTGCACTATCAGGCCTTTGGGCTGATTTAAAGCTGCATTCATTGATTTTGTTGGACACTTGGTAGCAGTGGTTCTGGTCTCCACCAACTCTGAATAAAATATCTGCTCTTAAGCTGCTAAATGCTCCACTATGTTCAATTTTGTCTGTCTGCCTACCATGAACTTAAAGACAGTAAAATGGTTAAGAGTTAGTGCAGTTTCAATGTGTGTGTGTGTGTGTGTGTGTGTATGTGTGTCTACACACATATGTACACATTAAGAAATGGCAAGAAACAGCTGTTTGGCAGAAAACAGACCACAGAGAAGCAAACAAATCCGATCCGGGAAGTGTTTTAGGTCATTAAGTGAATCTACCTACCATGACCTTACAGACAGTAAAAATGGTTATAGTTAATACATTTTTAATGCCTGTGTGTGTGTGTGTGTGTGTTGTGTGTGTGTGTGTGTGTGTGTGTGTGTGTGTGTGTGTGTGATCGTGTGTTACCCAGAGTGAGAAAAAGTATAATTGTGCCAAGGACAGTGACTGCACCAAGCACCTCAACAAGCCAGGAGGTTATGGTGAGACCTTCTTTTTGTCTTTTTCTTATCCTTTCTACTTTAAAACATGAAAACAGGTTTATAATTAGAGGTACAATACAGATACAGTGCACTTCCAGCAGTGAAGCTGCTGGAACTGTACTGTATCTGTTAGGATTGTTAGGGGTCCAAGCAAAGTGTTTTGGCCTGTAACTTTTAAACCATAAGTCCCAGAATCAAACATCTCTTTTCCTGGATTCTGTGAGTCCATATGAACCTAAGCCACGCCCAGTTGCACCTGGACATATTTCTGCCATTTTGAATTTTGTCCAAATGTTTGGTTTTTTGCTATCCCTTGAAACAAATGCTGAGTAATCGGCATCAAAAGTTTCATGTAGAAAGAAAAAAAGTACTTTTCTGGGCCAATCTGAGAAAAAGTACTTAACATTTTTAAACCTGTATCTTTAAGGTCAAATTTACATAAATGCTCATTAATCAAAATTGGCTTAAGTTATTGTAACCAAACTTGTTGCAAGTGTTCTGATGCTAGTTCAGAGCTTCGCTGATTAGACGTGGATAGTCTGCCATTAGAAGGCGTTGTACATTCATACAAAATTTGCATTTTCTTTTTTGTTCAGTGTTCGATCAAACGTCACCAAAATATAATACACATTTAACCAGTACAATAATGTGTGTGTTACAAATGCCCAAGTCTGGCAAGTGATGTCATTGCCTCATGTTGTGTGAAGTTCTGTAACAGTTCTCTTCCTCTGTTTTAACTGTTACGTAAATCTCTTGACAATCTAGACAATCTCTAGTCAAATCTTTAGCTTTCATTCATAGTTCAAAACTGCCTTTATCTCACAAATACAAATACTTAAAAAACAACACTGATTTGAGTGAAACTGTTTCCACATGTCCTTCAGCATGTTCAATTAATGGTATAAAATTTGGTTAGGATTGGCCAAAGAGTAGTGGTTAATAAGCATACTCGTTTCATCTATATTGCATTCAAAACTTTCAAAAATTATTTAAATTTTACCACAGGTCCTTGAGAGCTTTTTCAACACATCTACGGATGTGGGAGAAAAATTTGCCTCACTGCACTGATTGTCAAGAAGTGAGTGCAAAGTGAAATTTCGTGTCTTACTGTAATTTAATAATTTGTAATAATAATAATAATAATAATAATAATAATAATAATAACACCCGAAACCAACATTTGATTTAACTAATGCATGTGGTGTGTTTTCATTCTTCTTCTTCTTTCTCATTGCGTTTTTTTTTTAACAATATATTTATTGTTTTGCACATAAAAAGCATACAGTCACAGGGACAGTAACGTTAGGAACATCCCTCCTGCCCTTGCCCTCAACAGCATAAACATTCAAGGCAAAGAGGAATAAAGAGAAAAAATAAAAATAAATAATCAATTACATAAATAAATCTTAAATAAATAAATCTAAAATAAATTTTAAAAAAACAAAAACAAAGGTGGAAAACAAAATCAATGGTGATCCTGTATATTTTCTTAGAGACATGCCAGCCTCCACAAGTGCTACCTTTCAAATTTAACCATTAATTTCAGTCTAGTTGCTTTCCAGGAACTGTATAAAGGTGTCCCTCTGTGAACTTATTTAGCTTCCCTTTAGCAACACAAGTTAATTTCTCCAGTACCAAACATGACGCCATTTCACGTAACCACATTCCAGGTGTAGGGCTGTCCATACTTTTCCACCTAAGCGCAATCACTCTCCTAACCTGTAGCAAGGATAGATCGATCATAGGTACATTTTTACGGTGCAATGCAAAGTGGTCAGGGTAAATACCTAATATACAGAGCCTTAAGTGGAACCCATTGGGGTCATATTAATAAGAAGGTTGACTATTGTTTATTACTATTACTATTACTATTTATTTTTCTCTGCCAAAAAGGGTTTGTCCAGCAAAGACCATAAGACCTAAAAACACAAATAATGGCAGGTGGGTTGTAAATTTCAACTACTATTCAAGCACTCACGATTACATTTATTGACCTCAAGGTGATCCTAATAATAATAATGATAATAATAACAATAATAATAATAAAATGTCACATTTTGCAATTTCTGAAAATCCTGTTTTTGACGTTTCGTCAGAAACTGCCAATCATCAGACCAATCATCCCTAAATCTTTAGGTCATAAACTCCATAATCTACATCAAATACCTCAACATAGCATCAGCAAACAACACTGACCACAATAAACTGGCTATGTATATTTAATAGTTTATTTGTGTTTACCATTTTTTTGTTGCTTTTATATTAATGTACATTGCTTGCTAGGTTGCTATGTAGCAGAAAGGAGTTAATAACTCAATTTCACTCAACAATCTGTTGTTTTGTGACAAATACCTTGTATAAGCTTTTCTTTTCCTGCTCAGGAATTCCTACAGGGAAATGTGTTCCTTTCAACACCACCGTCAACAGATGTGAGATAAAAGGATGGTGTCCTGCTGAAATCGACACCATCAAGACGTAAGACAATCCTGTAAAATGGAGAGTTTTTTACAAGGCTTTACAATCACTGTTCTGTACTGTTATACTAATGAAAAAGTTATATGATTATATGAAAGTCATGTCAGATACATTTCTGTTGGGGCAGCTCTCTTAGTCACTAACCTAGTAATATTTATCATGCAGATAGTTTTCTTTGTCTGGCTTTCGAGATAATTGAGAAGGCAGGCCTTAGCCCCACTACAGTGGATTTAAACTGAATTGTATCCACTGGTAGAAATCTGAGCCATGACACACTGTAATAAGCAAAGACAACTTTGTGTGCTGACTTTGTGCGGCTGAAGAAAAATAACCCATTTAAACACAATACTGTTTGTGTGTTGGTCTGTCTTTTCTCTTGCTCTGTGTTCCCCCTTCCCCTCTCTGTCAGTACGCCAATGATGGAAGTTGAGAATTTTACCATTTTCATTAAGAACAGCATCCGCTTCCCAACCTTCAACTACACCAAGTATGACAATTATAATTCTAAATATGATGATGATGATGATGATGATGATGATGACGATGATGACGATAATGAAGTCTGACATGTTGATATGATAATGTGTCTGTGTGCAGAGGAAACTTCCTTCCTACCATCACTAGTGATTACATCAAAAAATGTAACTTTGACATGGTCAACAACACCTACTGCCCCATCTTCAGAGTGGGAGATGTCGTCCGCTACGCGCAGCAGAACTTCACTAAACTGGCAGACAAGGTAGAGTCAAGACACACGTTTAAGGTTTGTGGGGCAAATTCAAGTCATGTCTTTGTAAGAAAATTCAAAAGTCAAGGCAGATGATTTTCTGGTCTTTCAGTACTGGGAGACAGCTGTGGCTCAGGAGGTAGTGTGTGTGTGAATGTATTAGTTTCTGTTTCTAATAAGCAGTTGGTGTTCTGTCATCAGTGTGTGAATGAGTGAATTTGAAATGCAGTGTAAAGCTCAGTGGTCAGAAGACTGTAAAGGTAATATACCTAGGTACTATAAGTACAGTCCATTTATCATTAGAAACCATTACAAATGGTTTTTTTTTAAATTTACTTCATTCCTGTGCATAGGTTTAATAGCTAAACACCTAAAGCTCCGTTTCCTGAACCCAACCAATGCGACAATAATACATTGTTTCAATTTTCCAACTGGTCCTGTTTTGTACTTTACCATTGGAAACTTCACCTAGCTGCAACATAATAGTGAAACATAGGCCTGTAATAATGCAGCAAAAAAGGTGAAATGGTATACATGGAAAACATATAGGGCCTTTCTCATTTCCCAAATTTCTGGACTCCTGGATCCTGGATCCTGGACTCCTCCTACATCTTTTGTTTGTACACAGGAGATCTTTCAGATCTCCACCTGATGAGGTGGGAATTTCTTCAGTTCCTTTACAAAATGACATTTATCTCATATAGCCCCAATTAAAACTGTCATCAGGACTCTACTGTTGGAATGACGTGCAGACTACATGGACAGTATTATTATTACGACATGAAACACAGCAGATCAGTGCTTAATGCTGTGGTTGATATTATAGCCTAATAATTTGCCTTCAGCAGCTGTTTGCACCGTTTTTTCAAGATTTGACTGAATTGGTGTGATCGAAGATTGGCTCAGATATTAACAGAATACTCATATAGGCCTATGCTTAAATCATCCACCCACCCCCCACCAGACTCATTATTTTATCAGATTTAGACACCAGCACCTGTATGGCCATTTTACCACATCTCCACCGGTCCCTGTAGCTTTCCATGTGACTTCTTTATTCTGTTATATTGATGAGTGTTTTCTTTAACGATTTTATTTCAGTGATTAGAGAGGCCGCTGTCAGTCATTTAAACATTTTTATCTGGGTAGTAATGTCACAGCAAAAAACCTGCAGTAATAAACTTGTCAGGGCAAACAGAGGAAACAGAATTAAACTTTCAGCTTCTATTTGTTCATGTTTAGACATTCAGACAGCGCTCAGGATTGATCAGAAGGACAGCTGCTTTACTCCAAACACTATCACTGTATGAACCTGGACTGTGTGTGAAACCTTTTGGATGTGTAGAAGACAACAAAACATGAATTAACATTAGATTCTCAATCCTGTCAGCGTGTCGGGAGATTTTTAATTATTAATTTATGTTGCTGTGGCTCATGCGTAAATGCGCACAGCATCTCTGGAGAGGTGCTTTACTCAGCCAGCTGCTGGTCAGTGTTCATTTTTACGATCCTGCTGCCCATCCACACATCACATTCAACAATAACAATGTGGTTAGATCAACTTTATGGCGCTACACAAACAGTAAGGGGCAGAGCGTTTGATCACGCATTTGATCATTTTAAATAATTAATACAACTTATGAATATAATAGGAACACTGTAGAGTTGGTCCAACTGCATGTCACGCCTCTTTTAAACATCACAGCGGCTGAAAAGGCTTCTGCCAGTGATACACCGGTGTATCCTTGGTTATAGCTCCTCCAGCAGGCATCCTCGATCCTCGATGTGTATTTTAGGAATTGAGATGTCCTTCGAGATGGCACGTAGAGATTAATTTCCAGGGCACAGACTTGAGGATCCAGGACGCAAAGAGGCACAATGTTACACTCTTCCTGTCTGCCATGCCTTGTTTTGCACTTTTGAGTTTGGTCAGTTTATTATCTTTTATTTTAGTCTTTTGGGTTTTGGGGTTCTGTCTTGTCTATCATCTAGTGTTCAGTAACCTGTGTCATGTCTGTTACCCCAGTGATCCCTCTGCATGTCAGTCTCTCTGTTTTCCTCTGCTCTCCTTGCGTGCCTGTGCCTCGTTTACCTTGATCCCTGTCACCTGTGTTGCTCCCTGCTCGTTTAGTCCCTGTATATCTGGGCCCGTATTCACAAAGAATCTTAAGGCTAAGAGTAGCTCCTAGTGACGTAATTCTAAGAAAATTCTTAGAAAAGTGGGCGTTTACTTATAAAATTAAAGAAAAAAATCCTAGTAAAGAAAAAAGTAATTCATAAAGAATCTTAGCCCTTAAAAGAGCTCTTAAGCTCAGAATAGTTAGGAGCAGGGACGAGGACTTTTAAGAGGCTTAAGAGTTTCTTTAGTAGAGGAGAAAATGGCAGAAAGACGAAGAGGGAGAAGAAATGTGTTGCAGGATGACAGTGAGTTAATCAGACACTATAGATTAGATCGTGCAGGGATCGTGTTTGTGACTGATCTTATTAGATGCACGCTAACATCTCCGACACAGGAATGAAAGTAATCACTACATTACGATATTTGGCGATGCAGCGGTGATGATTTGGGTCTGTCACAACCTTCTGTAAGCGTGATCACACAAACAATTAAAGCTGATGATACACGGGGCAACTTTTTGAGCAATGTTGCTGGGCAATCTTGCTAGAGGCAAGTCCGACTATGTTTTAAATGGATAGCGGCGGAGCGGGCCGGGTGGCGGAGTGGTAGGGGAAGGGGATTACGGTAGTAATCTTTACTCATTATTATTGACAACAGCATTGCCCTGCACGATTGCTCTAAAAGTTGCTCTGTGTATCATCAGCCTTACAGCACTTTCAGAACCTCTTATTGTGTCGCAGTTCATTTCGTTTCCACTGGACATTCCCACCTTGCAGGCTCAAAAAACTGCATTTATGAATATAGCAGCTTCCCTCTTGCGCACAACGAGAATGAACCGTTAATAGTTTGCGCTACGCTCCCTCGTCTGCTTCTCGCCCCGTGCTGTGACACCAGGCCCAAATTTTCCTTTTAGAATTGCCTTGTGTTTATCCACTAACTGGTCCAGTTGGACTTTCTTGCCCTGCTTGGTTTTGATTCCATGTTTGATCCATTAAAACCAACATTCAAACCACCGCTTAAATAGAAACGCCAGCAATCAGTGTTATTGGAAAGAGTGGAACAATTTTTATCATTCCGAGCCAATCAAATACCTTATAGGAAATTAACAGCATGGTAAATAAAAAACAGGATTTATATACACATATATAATGTGTGTGTGTGTGTGTGTGTGTGTGGTGTGTGTGTGTGAGTGAGGAGAGAACGGTCAAATAGTAAATATTACGCATGTAATTTCCAAAGTGAAGCTTAGAATATAACCTACACTTAGAATCACTCTTTTTTTCCTTCTTGGACAACCAACCAATCACAGTCTTCAAAAGATTGTGTTATACATAGCAACGGGGTCAACCCCGCCTCCTCACTAAGATAAAAGTTTTTGTCTTTTCCTTGCTCAGAGTTGCTCTCAGATCAGTCCTGAATAGCTCTTAAGCTAAGACTCCTAGGTAAAAGTTTTTAAGCTAAGATAAGAGTTTTCTGAGAGGACTCTTAGATTCTTTGTGAATACGGGCCCAGGTGTTTCTGTCTTGTCTTTGTCGGGTCATTACCTTCTGTTACCTTGTCTATTTCATTTTGCAGTGTGTTGTTGTGTTGTCTGCTCTGTCTTGTCGTTTATGGGTTTTGGACTTTCACCTGTTGTGGATTGCATTTTGGATTGTTTGGATTGTTTTTTGGACTCTGTATTATCAGCCACTCTACCAGTGTGCTCGCTTTTAGTTGTCAATAAATCTTTGAACTATACCTGCCAGCCGTGTGTCCTGCATTTGGGTCCTCCAACCTGCTCTACCCTGCCTCACCACATCAATTACGACACACACATTGGGAAATGAGAAAGGCCTATATAAAATAACAAATTTCCATCACATACTTCCTCCCTTGTGATCATTCAAACGAATCTGGGGTCTTCATGTCATCACAGTTCTGCTGCTGCGACAGTGGCGTGGTCTCTTGTTCATGGAGTGTGATCATTTGAGTAGATACAGATTGATCAATAGCTCTTACTATCAGACCTCTGGCCCATGGAATAATGCAACAGAGAGCTACACAGAGAGCTAAAAGTGCTACAGCAACAATTAGGCCTGCTAGTATGGGCATCACTAAGGCCTTCCATTTACCAAATACAGAATCACACCAGTCAAACATGCTACTGTCCACTTGTCCAGAGTTCTCTGAAACTTGTCCAGAGTTCTCTTTGCCAAATCACCAACACAGAATGTGTGGTCTTTGATATAATCAAAATCAAATGTGAAATTGTAAAACTTGTAGTGCTGCGGGTGCACTAATGCATTTACTGCCTCTCTGTCGCACTGTGTGTCGGCCTTCATCACAGTTTTTGAACATGTGGGTACGTACAGGTCACACCAGCCTGTAACAGGGAATTTAAAAAAAATTGTTAATACCTCTTGTTTTAGTATATATTATTTCACACCTCATTTCATCAAAAAAAATCAATCATCAATCAAATCAAACTTTGTGTTAGCTATAGCTGAAGTCTGTCATTCAGTTTGCACCGTGCACATTAGGAGAGCTTCTCACCCTATCTCTAAGGGAGACACCAGCCACCCGCCTGAGGAAACCCATTTTGGCCGCTTGTACCCGCGATCTCGTTCTTATGGTCATGACCCAGCCTTCATGACCATAGGTGAGGGTAGGAACGAAAACTGACCGGTAGATCGAGAGCTTTGCCTTACGGCTCAGCTCTCTTTGATTTGATTTGCTTTGATTCTCCGGCCAATCCCTCACACGTGAACAAGACCCCGAGGTACTTGAACTCCTTCACTTGGGGTAAGGACTCATTCCCTACCTGGAGTTGGCACTCCACCGGTTTCCTGCTGAGAGCCATGGCCACAGATTTAGAGGTGCTAATCCTCATCCCAACCACTTCGCACTCTACTGTCAACCGATCTAGTGAGAGCTGGAGGACCGATGATGCCATCAGGACCACATAATCCGCAAAAAGCAGTGACGAGATCTCAAGCCCTTCAAACTGCAGCCCCTCCTCGCCATGACTATGCCTCAATATCCTGTCCTTGAATATCACAAACAGATTGGTGACAAAGCGCAGCCCTGATGAAGGCTACCCCTCTCCTGGAAAGAGTCTGACTTACTGCCGAGTACTCGGACACAGCTCTCACTTTGGATGTACAGGGATTAGATAGCCCTGAGAAGGTCCCCCCTCACCCATGTTTTAACCATGGTGCATAAAAAGATGTTACAGGAACAAGTTCAATGGTTCTTTTAACCAGAGCAGAACCGCTTTGCTGTACAGGGTTCTCAGATTCCAACTTATGGGCCTGTTCCCGGCCAACTCCAGGAGGATTTCCATCCCCAAATCCCTCCATTTCCAAAACACACTTTGTGTATGTGTGTGTCCATCTTCGCTCACAGCTGCGTGGGTGTCTGTGTTTGTGTGCCATGGGGGTCACTCATTCAGTGCTCTGATAATTGAAATAAGTGTGTAATATGTCATTATGTCATAAGATGTCATTAAAATTCATTAACATGATAGCATACCACATGATATGCAAACCTGCCCCTCTCTTATGCTGTTTTCAACAGACCATGTAGCAATATTATCACCTGCTAGGCTTAAATTTACTAAAACTTACATGGCAATTTCCTAAAGTCTTTGTGGTTATCATTCATCACAAATGTAGGCTGCCCTTGTCATAGTTTAGAACATGTCCTTTTCCAATAAACTATATTTTAAGCAAAGGTGGAAAGAGTAGGAACATCCTACTTAAGTAAAAGTACAATTACGTTATTGAACTTTTACTACAAGTACAAGTAAAGTTACTGGTATAAAAATCTACTCAAGTAAAAGTAAAAAGTAGCTCATTTAAAATTTACTCAGAGTAAACATTACTTTAACCTAAAATAATTGCTATATTACTGTTTAATATTTTCAACTTTTGAAAAATGAACATTTCTTATATCAGTGTGAACCACAACAAAAACATGGTAAAATCCATAATAATAAATCTACATAGGCTCCTATATAGGCCTACTTAACTAGAAAATGCTCTCTGACCGCAGCCAACAAGACAGTTCCCTAAGGAGTGATGGTTAAAATCTGTAATTTTAACTGTAACTCTGATTGGCATGATATATTAATCACCCGGTTTCTATGCTGTTTTGCAGCTGCGCCATTTTTGTGCTAGAGACAGGCACGCAAGGAAGACATTTTCGCTTAGGGGTGGTGCAGAGTATACAAAAGTAATGCAAATACAGTAACGTATTGCTTTTTGCTGTAATGCAATTCATTATGCATTAAGAAAAATAAATCGGTATTATTATTATAATATTACTTTCATGATTAGAGAGGCTGCTGTCAGTTCATCCTGACCAATCTTGTCGGACTGTCAGGAGATACTAATAATCAATGATGTTCTCATGGCTGTATGCGTCAGGTGTAAATGCTGACAGCGTCTTTCTGGGTAAACAATTCATCCTAATTCACCCATCCACTCCCACTCCCAATCTGCAGGTATAACTCTGCACTTCACTAGAATGCACCAATGCAGCACATCTTACCGTCAAAATAATGTGGCCATTATATTAGCTGTGAAAGTAGCTCAAAGTAATGCAAAATAGGCTAGCGTAAAGAATTACAATTCAGAGACAGATTCAGAAATATTGTAATATAACTAATTATTCTCAAATGACACTAACTAGTAATCTATAATCTAGTACATTTTGGAAGTAGGTTGCCCAACACTGCGCGCATGACACGACTGTTTGTGGGTACACACTTAAGCCTTGAAGATAATCGGGAGTGGACAGCTGTGGACTCCATGGACGTGGACCACTTCTGTTTATAATACTTTCTGGAGTCAGTCACACAGACTCTAACGGACCCTAGCATACTTGCAGACACGGAAAGTATAATCCTTGCCTTGCACACTTTCCTTCATAACAGAGTGTTTATGCTCGTATGAGGACACCAAGGTCCGTACCTCCATAATAATAGGTATGTAGGGCTGTCCCTGTCTAAGGATTTACATAGTCAAATCAGAATCATCAAGTATTGTCTGTAGTTGGCTGAGGAGAAATGTCACAGGAGCAGATTAATGCATCTGGCCCTAGCACTGGGTCTGCCCCGCTAACGCCATCTATAGCCCCATCCACTATGAGTGCCCCTACTGCTAGCACCACTGTAATTGAGAGGCTGATCTATGTGTCTCAGGAGAGGAAGTGTCCTAGGTTTAGAGGGAGTACAGGCATTGGTTTGGATGAGTGGATTGAGGAAGCACAAGCATGCATGACGGCACGGCGCTTGTCTACCTTCGATCAGGCCACCTTTTTCTTTGATCACCTAGAAGGGGAGGCAAGGGAAGAGGTAAAACACCGCCCTAGGGTAGAACGAGAGGACCCAGCGAAGATTATTTTAGTGTTGCAAGAGTTATATGGTTGTTCACAGCCGTATGTAGCTTTGCAGGAGGCTTTCTTTTCCCGCAAGCAGCAAGAAGGAGAGACTCTTCAGGAGTTCTCCTTAGCTCTGATGCGCCTGATGGAGGCCGTTAAACGGCGTGCACCTGGTGGCATTCCAAATGCAGAGATTTTGCTGCGGGATCAATTCATAGAGTATGTGTTAGCTGGGTCCCTTCGTAGAGAGCTGAAACGTTTTGTGCGCGGGCAGCCTACGGCTACCTTGCTTGACGTGAGAGCTGAAGCAATCAGGTGGGAACGGGAGGGATCACCCAGTGGTGGGAGAGGCTGTAGCCATTCTGTCCCCTCAGTGCTAGGTGTTCAGTTTGGGAGCAGCCCCCAGGAAGCGGTGAGTCCCCGCCAGTTGTCCGAAAAGAGTGAGATGAGGAAGTTACTGAGGAATCTGCAGAAACTGTTAGAGCAGCTTACTCAAGCTATTGCTAGGCTACAGGATTTGCAGCAGCAGCCACTCTCCTAATAGGACTCCAGTGTTCAAGATGCCTGCAGCCTGGTCATGTTATGAGGGATTGTAATGGCCCTGTTATTTGCAGGCGTTGTCATCAGCCTGGCCACTTTGCCAGAGTATGTAATGGTGTACGTGCTGCTTCCAGTTCCCAGCCAGAGAGGTTACCTCTGCTAGCTCCGCTGGTCGGAAAACTAGCTCCACCGAATTGCAGGGCCACAGTTCGGGTGGGGCCTCCACTGGCTCAGAGGTTGTTTCTGATGTTTTGAGAGATGCAGCTAAACTAATGTCTGAGTGCCCACATTTAGAGGTAAGCTTGAGTGGGGTACAGGTGCCCTGTTTGGTGGACACTGGGTCTATGGTGTCTACTGTCACCGAGAGCTTTTTCCGCCAGCATTTTGAGCCGTGTCTTCATGCATGTCACTGGCTGGAGCTGAGAGCAGCTAACGGGTTGGCCATCCCCTGGGTTATTTGGAGTTAGAGGTTGAGCTCTGTGGTAAGTTAATGCCTCAGTGTGGGATCTTGGTGGTGAGAGGTCCCCCTGGTGATGTGTCCAAACAAGCCCCTGGTGTGTTGGGGATGAACGTGATCCGCAGATGCTACCGAGAACTCTTTATCCAGCATGGTCTGGCGTTGCATGGTCCCCCCCCGTAGCTGAAGCCCCTGAGTCAGTGTTACAGGCATTGCAGAAGTGTCACCAAGCCGATGTACAAACCTCCACAGGCATTGTGGGTAAGCTCAAGCTTCGAGGTAAGCAGGCTTGTCGGTTCCCAGGTGGTGTGATGAAGGTAGTGGCTGCTACATGCTCCGAGCAGTACTCAGGTGCTGCAGTGTTGTTTGAACCTCTGGACTCTGGTTTGCCTGCGGGGTTGCTTGCATCCCCGGCTTTGGTTCGGGTGGTGGGTGGCACGGCTTACATACCCATTGTTAATGTGGGGACTGTTGAGGTGTTGCTCTATCCTCGCATCATTATTGGTACATTGGATGTGGTTAATGTTGGTAACCCTTCTGCAGGGGTCACTGAGGTGCCTACGAGGGTAGCCACAGTGAGCTCTCAGTCTGTTTCCACTGCTGTGTCAGATCAGCTAGCAGCCGTGGAGTTGTTAGCATTGCCGGTTGAAGAGCAGGGTCAGGTGAAGTCGCTCCTCAGCAAATATAGCTCTGTCTTTGCCACAAATGAGGGGAATTTGGGTTGTACTGACCTGATAGCTCACGAGATCCCAGTTGTTGACGATGTTCCTGTACATCAGCGTTACAGGCGCATTCCCCCATCTGAGTATGAGGTGGTGAAGGAACACATTAATCAGCTGTTAGGGGCCCAGGTGATTAGAGAGAGCAGCAGCCCTTATGCTTCCCTCATCGTGCTGGTTCGGAAAAAGGATGGTAGCCTGCGCATGTGTGTAGTGTGTAGACTAGGCAGAGAAAGATCGTGCTAAAACTGCCTTTTGCACTCCATTTGGGCTGTTTGAGTGGAAACGTATGCCTTTTGGCCTTTGTAATGCCCCCAGCACCTTCCAGAGACTAATGCAGAGGATCTTTGGGGACCAACAAGGACAGTCCCTATTGCTGTATTTGGATGACATTGTGGTGTTTTCAGCAACAGTGGCAGAACACCTGGAAAGGTTGGAAGTGGTGTTGGGACGGCTGCAGAAAGAGGGTCTGAAGGCAAAGCTGACTAAATGTACATTCTTTCAGCAGGAGGTGCGCTACCTGGGCCATGTCATCTCTGCTAATGGTGTGGCTATAGATCCCAGTAAGATTGAGGTGGTCGCCAAGTGGCCACCCCCCACAACTGTCTCTGGGCTGAGGTCATTTCTGGGGTTCGCCAGTTACTATCGGCGGTTTGTGGAAGGCTTCGCTAAGTTGGCAGCACCTTTGCACAGGCTGGTGGCAGCACTGGGAGGTACCACGTCCAGAGGCAGAGCAGAGCAGAGTGTTGGGGAGAGATGGACAGAGGAGTGCAACCACAGTTTTGAAGCCTTGAAGACTAAGCTCACCACTGCTCCTGTGCTGGCCTACGCTGACCTTTCGCTGCCTTTGTTGGAGGTCGACGCAAGTTTCGGGGGTTTAGGAGCTGTGCTGTCCCAGAAGCAAGACGGCAAGCTTCGTCCCATCGCTCATGCCAGCAGAGGGCTGAGGCCCACTGGAGCTAACATGTCCAACTATAGCTCCATGAAGCTGGAGTTTTTGGCGCTCAAGTGGGCCATGACTGAGAAGTTCTGTGAGTACCTGCTGGGCAATCAGTGTGTGGTTCACACAGACAATAACCCCCTTAGCCATCTGTCAACAGCCAAGCTGGGAGCCATGGAGCAGCGGTGGGCAGCCCAACTTGCAGCTTTCGACTTCGAAATCAGGTACCGGTCTGGGAGGAGTAACGGGAATGCAGACGCGCTCTCCCGTCAGTATCCCCCTGGCGGCGAAGATTTGGATGTGATGTTGCCCGGGACGTCTCTCCCAAAGCCTCTGCGACAAGCACTCCAGGCTAGAAAGGTCAAGGCCACTCAATCAGCTGCCATAGTGTTGCCACAACATACCTCTGCCGACATGAGCAATCTTCAACAGGCTGACTCAGTGATCCAAGCAGTGATGACATTCTGGAAACAGAACCAGCGCCCCACCCTGGTGGAGCGGAAGCTATTAAGTCAGCCTGCGCAGACGCTGCTCCGGCAATGAGACCGCCTGGTTGAAAAAGAGGGGGTGATGTATCGCAAAGTGCTTCGCCCTGATGGTGGTGAAGCAGTATGTCAAGTGCTTCTTCCAGCTACCTTGAAGGAGGAGGTACTCACCCAGATGCACCAGGAGCATGGCCATCAAGGGGTGGAGAGAACCTTGCAGCTGTTAAGACAGCGGTGTTACTGGCCAAAGATGTCTGCTGAGGTGGTGCGTTGGTGTCAAGCCTACGAGAGGTGCCAGGTGGCTAAAGACACGCAGCCGGCTGCTCTGAGCTTTTTTCCAAGTTTGGTGTTCCTGCCCGTCTCCATTCTGATCAAGGCCGTAACTTTGAGAGTTCCCTCATCCAGCAGCTCTGCAGCGTGTATGGCATCAAGAAGTCCCGCACCACCCCTTACCATCCAGCTGGAAACGGCCAATGCGAGCGCTTCAACCGAACCCTCCACAACCTCTACCAGAGACTCGGAAGAGGGACTGGAATGACTGCTTGCCACAGGTGCTTCATTGCTATAACACCACGCCGCACCAGACTACGGGTGAGTCTCCCTTCTTCCTGATGTTTGGCCGAGAGCCCCGGCTGCCAGTCGATTTCCTGATTGGCAGAGTACCGGAACCGGCAGGTGCTAGTGTGCATGAGTGGATCCAGGAACATCAGGCTCGGTTGCAAACAGCGTTCGAAGGGGCTAAGAAGCGGTTGAGAGCAGCGGCAGAGCGTCGAAAGAAGAACCATGACTGCCATGTGCGGAGTGTACCACTGGAGGAAGGCCAGTTAGTATACCTGCGAAATTGCAGTACAAGAGGGCGGCACAAAATCCAGGATGTGTGGTGTCTGGGGGCACCGGAGGATGATGGCCCCGTTTACATAATCGCACCTGCTGATGACCCATCTAGAGTGAAGGTGCACTCCCATCAGTGACCCAACCTCTGTGTGTGAGTCTCCATCTGA
Organism: Lepomis macrochirus; assembly: GCA_024633595.2. Lineage (NCBI taxonomy): Eukaryota > Metazoa > Chordata > Actinopteri > Centrarchiformes > Centrarchidae > Lepomis > Lepomis macrochirus. Next base: position 1,186,960 of record JALXJV020000003.1, read on the forward strand.
AGGTGGGCCGCCGAGTGAAGATGTTTCGTGGTTTCTGTGGCGTGAAGACTCACCAGTTGCACCGCTGGTGGTCCAGCCTACTTTGTCTCCACCACCTCCATTACTCGAGCAGGCCCCAGTGGAGCAAGGCCCTTCAGGGGTCTCCATCCAGGCTAGGACTAACCCGGAACCTGCTGCATCATCAGCTACTGGGCCCAGTCAAGCAGGTACAAGCGGAGCAGCAGTGCGAAGGATCACCCGTTCCAATGCTGGCCAACATTCCAATGCTTATCGTCTGCCTCGGCCGGTGGGGGGAGCAGTTGGGGCTGCTAGCTCTCAGGGTGTTTCATCTCAAGTTGGTACATGTTTTCGACCATGGTGTTAGCGTTAGGGGTACGTGTGTGTAAGTTGAATGTGACAGCACAGCTGTAGGAAGTGACGCTGTGATGTGGGAGTGTAGGCAGGGATTGGCTGAGCGGACGCGGGAGGGTTTAAAGCTCCGTCCTCCCGCAGTTGCGGACTCTCTTCTCGCCACACTGACACAAAGCATTTGCAGTATCCCCCTCAGCGCCGATTGCCGTCTGTTCACTGGTAAGGAGATTGCCTAAATGTGTGTTGTTGAGATCGGTGTGTGTGCGTTGTTTAACAGTAAGTTGATTGCTCGCAGGCTCGTCTTCCTGGCTGTCTGTTGTTTATCCTCTTGGTTTGTTGGCATCCTCGTGTGCGGGTGTGGGAGGATTCCCCTTCTCTGGGTATTACGTCAGTCATTCTCCACTGCCCGGTAGGTTACAGACTGTTGCATGTAGTGTCGGGTGTGGTAATTCTGCCGCAGGAGAGCTAATCTGAGCTCCCCTTTGTGTTTTTCAGGCGCAGGATCAGCCTCAGTCTCCCCGCTGTCCTGCCTCTCAGCGACAGTTGAATTGCCTCCTAATTTGAGTTGCCTCTGATAGTTCGGCTGCTCTTTAAGGCTGATAGATTTAATTGATTTTAGCTGGACCTCGTGTTTATGCCTTGTTCTTCTGACTTTGCTACTCTATTAATTTTTGTTTATGGGTTGTTGTTTTTTTGCTTTAACTAATTTAGTTGTTTACATTATTGGTTTGCTTGGTTTGAATTTATTTGCCTGAATTAACGTTTGCATTGTTTGAATTCATTTGCCTGAATTAACTTTTGCTTTGTTTGACTTTATTTCCCTGAATTAATATTTTGCTTCCCTGGAATTGTTTTGGCTTGGGTGCCTTATGTCAGAAGGGTTTAGGCAAGTGGCTGTTTTTTTTAAAGAGAATTTTAGATGTATGTTCATTTAAAATAAATATTTTTATTTATTTATGTAATATTTTTTAATATTTTTATATGTGAATGAAACACTGTCTCCGTCCGTCCCTCCCTAAGTAGAACTAACCTGTGTGCTTTCTATGGTAATAGTGCTGTGTGGTCCATCTTAGTTTATACTTCCTGGGGTGAAATTCCCCAGGTGGCGTAGTTGGAATTGATAATATATACAGTGCCAGGTGAAGTAGATTATTGAAAACACATCCTCATAATTCTTGGCCAAATTTCCCCACTCGGTGCTGCCACAGAAGCATTGAATATTCGACTATTTGGGATCAGCCCTATATGTGTGTATAAATAAAATCATTCGAATAAAAACCATTGATAACATGATTGACTTAAAGGAACAACATGCGGGGACAGCTGATTATACCGTCTCCACCATCATTTGAACTTGAAAAACTGTTCCACGCTCAGTGTCCAGACTTGGGGAAACACAATTGACGGATTTCTTATATACAAACACTAATGAATGTGTGTGCAGCCAGGGGGCAAAAGCGTTTCGGTAGCCAGTCAGAAGACTGTAGTCAACCGCTGTAATAATAAACTTCCATTTCAGAGATGGATCTGTTTGTCTTTCATTTCGCATATTAATATAACATGCAACCAGACGTAATGTTGTTCAAGTCAACTGCTAGCCAAAAAGCTAAAGGAATAAAGAGGGACAGAGGCGTTCTTTCCACAGCGGCTGTTGTTGTGTTTTGTAAAAGCACTGAATACTTCTCTTGTTAGTTCAGAAGTCAAGACAGTTGATTTTTTTTTTATCTAAAATAGTGGCATTGAAAATCTTTATATGCTTGGTAAAAATCATACTCATTGCTTCTGTTATGAATACGCGATTAGTTTAAAAATTCAGGGGAGACTTGCTTTGTTCTTTCTATTTCAGCCAGGGACATTAAGAAATGTTACGTACTGTAAAAATCATACTCATTGATGCTGTTATGAATATGCATGATGATGAATAATATCAGTTAAAATATTGGGAGCCTATACCAGGGGTATTCAGTTAGAATTCAAAGAGGTCCAGTTAGAGAAAATTTCCTGAAGCAAAGGTCCGGAACATGATACTGATTAACTTGCGTTATCACTCACTGCCATAACGTATAGGATTGGAGGTCTAAGAGATATTCTGGTTTTGAACTGACCGTGGGAGGAATGTACATGTAAAAATCTCTACATTCTAGTGAAATATCTTTTCTCTTTCGCCTCCTCTCTCCTTGTGCAGTGTTTCCATACGTTCATTTATTTGTGGTGGCACACCACAATATCAAAGCTGACCGCCACAAATTGATTTTCATTTTTTTTTAATAAGCCTATTTAAAATCGTATTTGATCGCAGAGTGCCGTAGCACATTCATGCAGCACGTCTTCTCGCTCTTCCCTGTCTCTCTCTCACTCACCCATACCTCTCACTCTCCCTCCCTCATGAAACACTGTCAATGTCGGAGACGCAGCTTTAAAAGGTTTTTAGCCAGCATGCAAAGGAGCCTAGCTAATAAGGAGAGCTAAGTTAATGTTGGAATGCAGCTGGATTTTGGAGGCTACCATGCTATATATAGCTGATAGCCAATATCCCACAGTTACATTGTCATTCTGTGGGAAACATTGGTGTGCGTTTCCGAAACGTCTCCTTTGTATCTCACTTGCGGATGCGGCCTCGACTCGAATGCGCAGATTTGATTGGCTGACCAGTATCACATGAAACGATGCACTTGGTCTGTGAGTTTCCTGGGCGGCTAAACCAGTAAAGTAAATGCTAGAAAAGCTACGCGGGTTAAAATAGAAATGCTTCGTCATGAGGTAGTAAGTCTCAATAATAAATCGGCTGTAGGTCGGCGGTCCGGAGAGGAAAGCGGCTGGATCCGGATCCAGACCACAGTCCGCCTATTACTGACCTCTGGCCTATACCTTACAGCATCCTCTGGTTTGAGAGACTGTAGTGTTTTCAGTTCTGCTGCTTAATGATTCCTCAGGTTAATTATTAAAAAGTATGTCATTACAATTTCAGAGTAATTTGCCCAACACTGCAGCTAGATATGCTGTATAAACTGGTGTGCCGCAAAAGCTGAGTGCCTCTTTTTGCCCCTAGTTATGCGTGCATCTGGGTTATGACGTTGCACAGAAATCCTTCTATAAACGTGTGAAAACCTTGTGCATCGCGGGCAGAATTTTGAGGAAAACGTTTTATGACTTTCCGGGTGGGTCAAATACGGTAAAGCATCTTCCCATCAAAAGAGACGCTGTGTGCATTTACACAAAATGTTACACAAGAATTGTAACATTTCTTCCAGACATACTAGCCAGTACAAATTGGTTGCTTTTAAATGTCATTCCAAGAAGCCTGTTCATGTGTCTCATTTTAAAAATTCTGTCAGGGAGGAGTGATTGGAATAAAGATCGGCTGGATATGTGATCTGGATAAGTCAGATGACCAGTGTAACCCTTCATACTCATTCACCCGACTGGATGCCATGTCACAGAAGAATGATGTCTCACCTGGCTACAATTTCAGGTATTTAACCACATGGTTGGACTGATATGTTCCATCCACAAACTAGAAAACTCAACAACCATTGGCCAGAATGCCATGAAATCATCGGATATCCATGGTCCCCAGAGAATGATTTCTAGTTACCGTTTCTAATAATACCATTACCATTCTCTAGTAAGCACTGACAGACACTTTTACTATAAATATAGGAATTTCTAAAGGCAAATTACCATGGACAGCTTTCATAAGTCAAATATCTGAGCCACCTATATGGAAATGAAAAGAGTTCCAGATTGTTAAAACTGGATTTTCTATAAGGACTCTACATAAAAACAGGAATTTTGGCATATAAAATATTAATCAAGTAATCATTCAGACTGCATTATATTGTTATTAGTTCTCTGAACCACTTGCAAAATGTGTGGTTATGATTGATTGATGATGTTTTCCTTGTGATTTGTCTGTTTGTGCAGGTTTGCCAAATATTATAAGATGGAGAATGGGACGGACTACCGCACTCTGATCAAAGCCTATGCTATTAGGTTTGATGTTCTAGTCAATGGAAATGTGAGTATATAGCTTAGTATATAGCTCAGGTGCTCATAATGTGCATGTGTACTTGCAAAACATTATCCAATATGAATAATGACACAGGGATCTGTATATAGTTGTTTTGGCAGCTCATCATAGAAGCTACTTACTCATCTTTGTAGTAACTAACATTCTTATATATTTTATTCATATTTAACAAATATAATTTTATAATTTTACAGCACCAGTTATATATGTTTTATGAACTTCTGCATCTTTTAAACATCTTACATTACAAATTGTAAATATCTTTAGCATTACTAGATGTCTAGGCAGAATCATTTATGCAATTGCATGCAGTCTTGCTAACATGTGGTCTTACTGTTTGGGACACATAAAGTTTTATTATCTATAAAATAATTTCAGGTCATGTAAAGTAAACCATAATCAGTAAGCATAGATTGTCAGGTATCATTAACATTATTATATCGTGGTTTTACATGTCCGCCACAGTTCAATGCAAGTTTGGTGAATTGGAAACTTGCTGCTGACAGGGTTACTTTCTTAAAATAAACTCTTCTGCATGTCTGCCAATACATTAATTACAATGTAAACTTTGGAGACTGAGGATATAGTGGAAAAGGGAATAAAGGGGAATAAAGGGGGTTGCCTGTTTATTCTGTTAATCGGAAGGTCGGCGGTTCAATCCTGGGGGTCAAGTACCACACCCAACTGCAGAGGAGCTGCATGTCGAAGTGTCCTTGGGCATGACGACTGAACCCCGAATTGCCCCTGGTGGCTTTTCAGCCAGTGTATGAATGTGTGTGAATGTTAGTTTCTGTTTGAGCACTTAGGCTCAGTGTATAAATGTGTGTGAATGGTGAATGCAGATGTAGTGTAAAAGTGCTTTGAGTAGTTGAAAAGACTAGAAAGCTACACAAATACAGAGCATTTACATTTACAATCAACAAAAAAAAGTAATTTCTTGTACAACTGCATTTGTGCTAATGATACCCAGGAGCAGTGACATAAGGTAGTAACAACAGGCCCAAATGCAAGCTGTTATGATGGGCCCTTGGTTACACTGTTACAAAGCACACACAGGGAACCCTTTATTGGCAAATTTATGTGAATGTTTCCTTTTTTGACACAGTTTAACAACTGATAAGATTATATGCAGTACCTAATTTAAAGCTCTTTAAATTGATTTCTTTCCATTTTAACATATTAAATTCATACAGTTCTCTTTGTGTGCGTCTCTCTCCAACACACAGACACGCTGTTGCTGCAGCAGCTGTGTTGCATGTGCCTGGACTCAGCAGTCTAAATTAAAGTACTATCATGTGATGGATTCCACAGTCGAACAATGTCACCTAGGCTTTTGTATTTGCTATGTACAGAAATTATAAGAAGTTATAAGGAACATGGCCAGTGTTGTCATTGTCAAAATCCTGAAACGCCACTACAAACACCTGAGTGCAGGGAGGAGTCCACTGTGCTGAAATGGCGCAGGCTTTTTTCGGCAACCTCCAGAATCACGACAATTACATTCCTCTACTGAAAGAGAGGAAAGACATTTTGGTGAATGAGAAAGAAAAGTGGCCTACAACACAGCACCATGTTCTGAAAACAGGCCAGCTACAGCGCATACACAGTTACTACCCACAAGCACATCCACACAATTAAACAGGTAGGCCTACTCAGCGTGACCTGTCCCCGAAATGATAACCAAATCCACTGAAAAAGCACTTGTAAAGTTACTCACCTATTTGAAAGGCATCCGACGAGCCTGCACAGGGGGTGTAGGTATAGACAGTGCAGGCAGTGCAGCTGCACTCTACTGAGGGCCCTTGACGGGGAGCAGCCCCGCCGAGCTACGGTGTGGTCTTTGTCAGTTACATGGTAATAAATGCATCAACTTTTGTCAATCAATAGTAAACACACTTCTATTTCGTATAGGCTCCGCCCTCTAAGGCCATCGCTATTTACCCCCTACGCGTGCCTGCGTGGCACTGATAAATTTTGTCTAGGCCCACCCACAGCGTGGGCCTCTCTCTTACGTCCGCACCTTGTGTATATACAATGGTGAGAGCCTGCCTTCGGCTAGGTTTCCACGGTGAGGAAAGCTAACAGGAAGCGAACACTGAGCTGATAGATAGCTAACGTGCTGTCTTCTGCCTGGCTGACCCAGAGCAGATGACTGGTAGACCCATAGGTCGGGACTTTTACCTTGTTGGTCCTTTGGGGTCCTTTGTTGAAAAGATGCCGTCTGTGCCTGCCTCAGCTGAATCAGCTACATCAAGCACACATTTCACACAATGTGTGAGCCAGCTGCTGTTAGCCAGCAGCTAACCTGCAGTTCAAGCTCAAAGCAACAAGCAGTACACTCTTTGTTCATGGTCAGAGGTCCCATCACACACCCCTCCTCACAGAAATTGTGTATGAGCCACACGAGAGCAGACGCTTCATGTGGACAGAGCACACTTCACTGACACATCCTTCTGTGTGTCCGGGGTACCACAGACAACATTTTGGGGTAATTGTGTGTTCACTGTTAATGTCCTTCTTTACTCCACCGGGAGCTCGACTCTCCTGACCGGCGTCTCACAGAGATCGCTGTCTGCCAGGCCTCCCACCCCCCATGGCGGGCGTCCCTTCCCCTTAGGGGTGGCCCACCATGGCACCATGGGTCGCAGATGCGTGTCCCCCACCCGCGGCAGGGGCAGCAGAGTGGCCTCACGTCATGGCCACCAGGGCACCTCATTAGCAGGTCCAACCACCTTCAGAGTCATTCTCTAAGTGGCTCTTTTCCTGTTCTATGGACAGGTGGATGAACTGCCTGGTCCACCATGGTCACAGGCCGCACCCCCCCCCCCCCTCCCACCCATTCGCCAGGATAGAGGATACATTTCTCTCCTCTCCGGCTATCGCCGACCTCCAGGCAGAGGTCCAGGAGCGCCTAGAGAACCAGGCTATCTACAGAGTAGTTACCTCTGGGGGAGGAAAAAGGGGGGTTCTCCTCCCTTTTATTCCTAGTCAGGAAAAAGATGGGGGGACTGGCTGACCTGGGTCGTTTCTTTGCCTGGCCCATACGCTACCACCAAGGTAGCCAGTGAGGCATTTACTCACCCTGCTTCACCTCTAAATCCAATAGTGATGGCCTTAGACTGCGAAGCCTATATGAAATAGAACAATATTACGTATTGTAACTCCAGATTCTACGAGTATAGACGCAGCCCTCTAAACACTGGGCCTCACTGAGCCTTGGTTCTCAGTGCTGAAGAAAAGGCACTATGGGAGCCGAAGACTAGGTCTCACCGTTGTATATATACAAGGTGCAAAAGACAAGACAAAATTTATCAGTGCCGTGCAGGCGCATATAGGGGGTAAACCCAATGGCGTTGGCCTTAGAGGGCTGCACCTATACTCATAGACTCTGGAGTTACAATATGTTACTATAATTTTTACCTCAAACTGCAGTATCAATAGCGATCAAGTGCTATATATAGAGATAAGAGTCAATGCATTTTTACCATATAACTGACAAAGATCGTCTCTTAACTCAGCGGGCCGCTCCCATCAAGGGCCCCTAGCACAGTGCGGGCCCCAGTGCAGCGACACTGTCTGCATTGTCTATACCTATGCCCCAGCCCAGGAGACTGAAGCCTGCTAGTATAAACTACCAGTTTTTCTTCGTAGGCAGGAAAGTTCAACATGATCCCGACGCTCATTAACATGGTAGCAGCCTTCACGTCGGTGGGAGTGGTAAGTTTTACTGGTATACTTGACACAACCAGTCTAATCTAAGTTTGTTATATACAAGTCATGTTTCATTCAGTGCTTTTGTGTTTTTTTTCTCAGAACTGATAAACGGAGCTGTATATTACCTTTTTATCACTGACTTTAATTATTTTATCAAGTGAATTGATAAAATAATTCATGTTTAAAGCATGAATAGTGAAATCATGGAGTTTCCTCCCTCTCTCTCTCTCTCTCTCTCTCTCTCTCTAGTTCAATTCAACTAGCTTTATTGGCATGAATGTGAAACAATATTGTACAACATAACAATCAACCCCATACATTTCATTAAAGAATTAAAGCTCTCTCTCTCTCTCTCTCTCTCTACTCTTGCTTTGATGAAAAAGCAAGAGTTATATTAAAAATAAATATTATTATTATTATGCAGGGCACAGTGCTGTGTGACATCATATTGCTGAACTTCCTGAAAGGAGCAGAGCAATACAAGGCCAAGAAATTTGAAGAGGTAAAATATTCTGTTCTTAATGGGATGTGCACCTTATTAATCACAGTTTGGAGAACTTATGCCCAGAGTACAGTTCAGGGATATTTCAGATTTGGATAAAATTTTGCGAAAGTGTAGGTGAAACCAGAAGCACGTGGCTACTTTTCCTGTCTCTGTGATGAACAGAGGATCTTGGGGGGCAGTGTTGCTGGCTAGTCTCAAGTCCACGTAGAGGCGTATGGGTTTGTACGGACTCAGGTAAGAATTGAGCCTGAAGAGGTAGATGGGTTGTTGTAAACCGTACTGGTTGGTTTTGTTGCATTTGAGGTGATAGATGAATGTGTCTGCGGATTGATGTTGCCATGGTGGCGCGGACGCTGAAAACGGCGGGACTGCAGTTGGAAAGCTGGCGCCAGTTGCTTGAATCTCTGGAAAGAGAAACGAGAAAGAGAGTCAGAAATGTTTTTTTGTGACCTGGTATATGGGAGGCTCAAATGATGAGGTGAGCCTCACCATGAATTGCATTATGTCTGGGCAATGGGAACGTCCTTTGCTAATTGTGTCTACTGCTGCACTATTGTTGGAGTAGATTGTGATGGTTTTCTTGGACCATTTAGACCCCCAAAGAATGGCTGTGATAATGACTGGATACATTTCGTAGATGGTAGAGGAATGAGAGAGGGCTGAAAATTCAGGCAGCCAGTTGGCTGCGAACCAACTACCACTGTAGTAGCCACCAAAGCTGACGGAAGGGGCAGCATCTGGGAAGAGCTTAATATATTCTGCCTTGGTGACATGGTCGTCGTGGAAGAAGGATATGCCGTTCCAGGAAGAAAGACAGTGGTGACAAATTTTAAGCTCCATTTTGCATGCGGCGTCTAGCATGATGTGGTCATGGATGTAAATGGAAATGCTCCGTAATTGTATACCGCCTTTCTAGTCTGGAGAGATGGGACAGCAGCAGCTATGGAAAGGAGATGCAACAGGAAGAACGGACCTTTTGGGATGATTCGGGTGGTGTAGTTAAAGTGGCCTAGGAGTGAGAGAATTGCCGTTTGGTGCAGCGGCGGGCCAGAAGGAAACTGGAAATTATCAAGGAAATGCTGTGGATTTTCTTGAGGGGCAAGGATTCCTGGAGTAACACTGAGTCAAGGGTGATACCCAGAAACTCCAGTGATGTGTTGGGCCCTTCTGTTTTACTCTAGGGAGAGAGGGACTCCGAGGTCGTGGAATGCGGAAGTCAAGATGTTGAGGCCATGAGATGGCGGTGAAGTGGGTGGCGTAATGGTGAGAAAGTCATCTTAAAGGTGGATGAAAAATGGGAGTTTGTGGTTGTTGGTCAGGATCCAGCAAAATGCTTCAGAGATATTTTAAATAAAAACCTTGATATTTCTAATATTTTTGGGCTGCTCTTACACCTGAAGGTTAGACGAAAGAAATAGTAAGGGCCCTTCCAGAGAACACTGAAAAGGAGCCAGTAATCGGGGTGGATGGGAAGCCCTTTGAAAGCGCTGGTGATATCTGCCAGGCTACATGCCCTGCAGTGCGGGTGAGGGAGATGGCGTGGTCGATGGTTGAATATTGCATAGAAAAGTCAGAGCTCAGGATGAGACTGTTGATGCTTGGGAGTGAGTGTAGTAGCTTTTTTCCAGAATATTTCCTAGTGGCCACGCCAATGGGACTCATTCTGAACGTGGAGAATGGTGGGCTGGAAAATCGGCCTATCATAAAGATTTCTTTGGTTTCTGTAGCCAGGAGTTTGTCAACTGTGTGGTGATGGCTGACTGCAAGTTGTGGCATGGCACTGGTCTGCCTCTCCTGTCCACACCTTGTGGGACGGGCCCACAGATGGTGGGCTGCGTGCAGGCTGGGTTAAGAGTGATTGATGGGCCAGATGTGATGGTACGCTACAAAGGTTGCCAAAGGATGGACATGCTGCGAAGGCGCGACCATAAAGCTCGGGGTCTAGGGTGCCCCAATATGTCCCTGATTGAACTGCTGCATGCCTCCAGCAGCTTGGGACGAAAAGAGGACATGGTAAGTCTAGAAACCATTTCTGCCAAACCCCAAGGCCAGGTCTAAAATCAGGGACAGGTAATCGTCCAGCTTTGACCTGCGGTCGGGAAAAACTGAACAAATTATGACACTCTACAGAGAAAAAAGAGAAGGCGAATTCTACTGGCATTAGCTCTTTGGATTTGATGGGAATTGGTTGCTTAAGTTCAACAGGGCCGAGAGCAGTTTGCAGTTCCCTGGGAATAAGCGGGTTATGTAGAAATGGAGTAATGAGGGAGGCAAGGTCGATGTGCTTACCGGTTAGAATCTGTTGCCTGAGTGAGGGTGACACTGGGGATGGTCTGGCTGGGCTCGCGGGGCGCACGGGAGGTGTTGTGGCTAAGGTGAAGTTATTCGACGGGAGCAGATGTGTGGAAAGACCGGTTGTGGTGGCTGTGGCTGGAGCTGAGGAGAAAAAGGGTACAATCACATTGGATGTATTTGGGATATAGGGTGGGGGAGGGGGAAGGGAGGGAGAAAAGAATAAGCAGGAGGAAAAGTCTGGCCAATGGCGGTGTCATGGGTCACCTGTATGGGTGCGGTCTGGGCGGTTTAAAAAACCGCTACTGAAAAAGCATTTAATGTATGTAGTATGCAGTATGCATGTAGAGGGTCTGTGAAAATATATGTGGTAATATATTAAAGAGCAAAATGTGTCTCTCTCTCTCTCTCTCTCTCTCTCATAAACTGCAGGTGTCAGACAGCCCGCTAGGTTCCCAAAGCAATGGGCTGTACTGCTCCCAGTTGTCACTCAGACATAATGAGACCATCATGAGGTCCACTGACTCAGGGGCATTTTCAATTGATCATTACGACTGAATGGACAGAAGACCACAGCTAATGGTCAGGGAGCAGTAGACTGAGGACTACAGATGTGGCTTGGGTTTCTCTAAAATGTAAATTTTATGTTTTATCAATTTTACACATTTTTTTATATGATATTGTACCTCTGTCAGATATCTAAAATTGTTTCCATGTTACCCATATATATATATATATATATATATATATATATATATATATATGTATGTATGTATGTGGGTGTTTCAGCAACTCTGGTCACTTTTGACCTCCCAAATAAAAAATCAACTTCAATGAATTTTTATTTTAACCATAAGAATCCATAATACAAATAAACAGGTACACAAAAATGCATAGAGTCATTAAGATTTTAGTCTGGAACATGTCTATTTTTTATGTTTTTTAATCACCTATTCTTACAAAATATCCTTACCACAACATTCCAATGATGTTAGTTTTATACATTTTCCTTTAATTTCTATCAAATTTTAAGTCATTTAAAATAATTTTCATTAAGCTTTTTTCCATCAATGTAAATACTGATATAAAACATTAATAGGGGATTAAATGCTTTTCTCTATGCATGGAAAATTCAGAGAGGAATATTTGACGTCAATTGTCTTCATAGACACAAGAAATAAAATATCTTGCTTTTAATTACATATATCTTAATTCTAATGTGTAAATCCTCTGTACTTAAGTGTTAAAATATTTCTTACAAATAAAAATCATAATAATAATTCAAATAACCATTGCTGTAATGACATCTTGTGTCAGTAAGGACACAACATATAAATTTAATGGTAAATGTTAATAATGCAACCATAATAACATGCTGCTGTAGAGAAAAATAGTAACAAACAAAACAGAAGATATTACAGTAGAGGTAATGCATTAAAGACAGGGTCAAACTGATTTTATCTTTCCAAAAGTATGACGGTCAAACGTTGATGTGGCAGTAATATAACAAAATACCACTAACACAAACCCATAACACTTAAATCATCACACCACAACAACACGTGTGTACCAATCACAGCCTGAGAAGTAAACTCATTGCAATTTTGTGTCTTTTGGTACATGTACAGCTTACTAATTTATACAAGAGCAGAGTTCCTTCCACACTAAGTCAGTAAGCATCATGTGTCTAGACGTCACCGGCTTTGGTTCTGGCACAAGTCCAACCACATTCTCATTTGTGTACCAGATCACATCATCCCTCATTAGCCAATAAAACCTACTGACCCCAACCCTGTGCATTGTTTTGACCAAAACACAACAACACAAGGGTCATTGTCGTACAGAACGACACACCATTTACCGACCAGCTCCTCATTGACATCAGAAATTGGTTGTATTGCCTTGGTTTCCGGGAATTTTGGAGGATGTAGATGGAGGACTCCCATGAAAGGCTGTGATGTACAAGCAAAGGTTACACACTGTGGGCTGAAGCAAGTGCATGGATGTGGGTTTCTGCAGAAGCAGCTCACTCTCCACATGAATTGCCCAGAGACTGACGTGTGGATCTGAAAAATATAATATGTTGGCAACTTAGCAGAACATTCTGTGCAATTCATAAAAACATCTCAGCCACAGGATAGACAGGAAAAAGATGAAGAGAAGAAAATAGTTATAATAACATCTACTGAAACTATTTTTTCACATTCAATTAGAAAATTAATGTTTATTCAAAGTATTCATGAAATATAATGGTGCAGCCTTACCTGATGCATCTTCATGGTACCTTTAACTGTCTGCAGATTATCAATCAGGGATTTCTCAACCTCTGATATCTCCTCATCTCTGACTTTGAAGACTGTCACTGATGACTTGACCTTTGACAGCTACTCATACAATTTGGCACCATTCTGCATGTCCATCCCCTTTGCCACTAGGGCATCCGCTGTCCTCTTAACTGCTGCACCCACACCATCCGCTGGTCCCTTGCCGTGGCCTGCTTCAAGGAAATTCCATGTAACTTGTTTAAATCCCATCTTGAAGGGCTTGGTCGACAGAAAGAAGAAGTTCTTCTTGAACCGATACTGCGTGGTTGGTCCATCACTGACCATATGAAGTACTTGAGCACTGGGGTTCCTCTCCAGCAGATGGTGCAGAACAGGTCTGAGATGTGCCCATATGGCTGAAGGGTCATGGCGGAAAGAAGATGACAAAGTGCAATATGAAAACTGTGTTCCCTTAGTGTAGGCCACAACTGTGTGTAGGCTCACTTGTTGATGGGAATCCCCGAAGTGCACTGCCTGTAAGTCACTTGCATATTTGCAGAGGTAGTTTTCTGCAAAATCAACATGCAGTAACACCTCATCTTCAGTCAGATTCTCTTTAAGCTCTCTCAAGGTAGCATACTGGTGCTTGATGTTGTGAATGTGCTTTCCTATTTTTGCCCGCAGCAATTCGGAGAAGTCATCAATGAGAATTTGGAGGGTTCCATAAACCTTCTCCTTTGTTGTCAAATGGACAGTAAATGTCTCTGTTCCACCATCTTTTGACTTTTTCTCTCTCTCCTCCGCTTTGTTTTGCCACTGGTGCCACCACGTCTGACTCCCCTCCTCGAACGTCAGAATTTCGAGTGCTTTCTTCCTGCACATGGAGCATTCTCTGTACATGCACTCTTTTGATGGAGAACAACACATAGATAGCATCAAGTCTTCAACCTTGCTGGTCTTTACTACACCTTGTTGGAATAGCCTGTCCGCCATGAATTGTGCATTTTCACATAACTTACACAGACATGTTTCCCTGTCTTTGACTGACGGATGTACAACCCAAAAGGGTTTTCTCTTGCAAAACTCGCTGTATGAGATTTTGATGTTTGGGTTCTCTGCTTTGAATTTCAGGTGTAGATTCTTAAGAGAATCAGAGAGGAGGCGCTTGTGCATTTTCACTTTCTTTCTAGTTATTGTGTCCCGTTTTCCTGTAGTGGCCCTGCTGTTGTCATCCCTTTCAAGAAATTCTTTCACTATTATTTTATTGGCATTGGAGATGACATTTGATTGTCGTTTCCTGTGATAATCCAGGGAGTTTGGCCTCTTTTGGTTTGTTCTCATCATTTTTTATGAGAATCCAAACTCTTGATGTGCATATTTTCCAAGCCGATATTTCTTGATGATCTTTCCAGCAATCACTTTCGAAAGAATTTGTTTCTCCTTTGGGTTGGTCAGTGATTTGCTACTCCCTTTCAGCTCTGCCATAACAACATTATGGAAGAGTAAAACCTTTATAATTTTTTGTTGGGATGTACGACTCTGGTGGCAGGCTTTGGTTTGGGGTGAGTCGTTTGGGTGCATCTTCTTTGAAAGCCTGAAACAACGCTTCCTGTACTTTTCACCTGAGGCCAAAGCCTTCTTCAGCTTTGACTTTGCATCTGAGTTCTTTGTAAGTCTTTGATTGCCTCTTTTTCACTTTTTTACGTCCCCTTTTCTGAGCAACTACCACATTAATTGAGACACCAGCATTTCCTTGTGGAGCAACAGGTAAGTCATTACCAACTTCATTCACACATAAGGCCTCTGGGGACAGTGGTGGTGTGTTTATAGCAACAAACTGATTTGAGGACTCCAGTATTTTGTGATGAGCTCTCTGGTTTCTTTTATTTATCCTCCACTGTCGTCTTTTCAGATGTGTCTCTCTTTTTGTCAGTTGTGATACACTGTTTATCTGCCCATTCTCCTTTCTTTTTCTGTAACGCTCTATTTCACTCCGGAGATACGCTTTGTATCTCGCTGGGTCTTTTCTCATTTCTTCTCTGCATTTCTGTGATCTTATTGTAAATGAATTTGGTCGCATCTAGGGTTGCAAAAATTACATGTTTATGTTTAGTTTATGATCGACGTAATAATTTCCAATATAATATTTAACTCTCCTTGAGTTTATGTCAGTTGAGACAGTTGCAGTAATGACATTTTTGCTAATATTGCAAATAAATGGCAGCTAGCAACGTCTGCTACATTAGCTTTGGCTCTTAGCATCTAATATACATGAATTTAAGAGTATATATTAATTTATTTTTTAAATGTAGTTCAAACTACACAATTAGTAAGCTGTATGGTAAGGACACACAATAAAGACTTCAGAAGAAAAGAGGATCTTTACCTTGTTTTTCTTGATCTTGAGGGTCACCTAGTGTGGGTGGCCCAACCTGTCATCCATGTGCTCACTTACAAACTTATGTTTCCATAGAAACGAGATTTGTTTTGCTTTGAAAAAAACTTTTACTATGGCATTTGTTCAGTGTTGCGGTAAGGACTCAAAAGTATGGGACAGGTGATTTTAGATGAGAAAATTATATAAATGATCAGTAAACAAAAAAATTAATTTTAATTTGTTGTAAATTAATATTTATATAAAACAATTTCATTTGAAATAATGTCATATTTTAATTGAATTAGCTCATTTTGCATATCTCAACATTGAGAACTCTGTTGTGGGACAAGAAGAAAAGTGCTGTTTGGGCCAATAAAATGCTTCATAAATTTTATTTGTTCACATTATTTAGTAATTATATTTTATGTCAAGACATACAACAACAATGTGCATATATTTATCAAGTATAACACGAAAATTTTTAACTTAAATCTGAAATGCCACTCCTGGGACTTAAAAGTGCCCGTAGTTGCAGAAACACCCATATATATATATACAGTCCCCTCCAATTAGAATTGGAATGGTAAGGCAAATTCCTTTGTTTTTGTTGTCAATGCTGAAGACATTTGTGTTTAAGATCAAAAGATGAGTATGAGACAAGAGTTCAGAATTTCAGCTCTCATTTCCTGGTATTTACATCTAGATGTGTTACACAACTCAGAACATACCACCCTTTTTTTGAACCCACCCATTTTTCAAGTGAGCAAAACTATTGGAACATGTGACAGATGTTTCTTGTTGGCCAGGTGTTGCCTTTTAGGTTGATTGTCCAAACATTAAATAGCTCTGCATGGCTTGTCTAAGTTTTCATCCTTGGTTTAATTCTATAAAGACTGCATTTCCCGTTAAAGAGGATAAACCAACATGAAGACAAGAGAGCTGTCTATAAGAGAAAAGCAAGCCATTGTCAAGCTGAGAAAAGAAGGAAAATCGACCAGAGCCACAGACAACAGACGTTGGAAAGGTCGGCCAAGGAAAACAACAGTAGTTGATGACAGAAATATTGTGAGAGCTGTGAAGAAACCCCCCAAAACCTCAGTAAGAGACATCACCAACAACCTCCACAGTGCAGGGGTGAAGTTATCACAATCCACTGTTGGAAGAAGACTCAGAGAGCAGAAATATAGAGGCCACACCACCAGATGCAAACCACTCATCAGCAGGAAGAATCAGAAGGCCAGATTGAAATTTGCAAAGAAGTACAGAGATGAGCCACAAAAGTTCTGGAACACAATCTGATGGACTGATGAGACCAAGATTAATCTCTACCAAAGTGATGGAAAGGCCAAAATGAGGAGAAAGAAAGGAACTGCTTATGATCCAAAGCATACAAGCACATCTGTGAAGCACGGTGGAGAAAATGTCATGGCTTGGGCGTGCATGGCTGCTTCTGGAACAGGCTCATTAATATTTGTTGATGATAGAACTGATGATGGTAGCAGCAGAATGAAATCAGAAGTGGACAAACATTTTGTCTGCCAATTTACGGAGAAATGCATTGAAACTAATGGGGAGGAAGTTTATCATGCAGCAGGACAATGAGCCAAAGCACACTGCCAACAAAACAAAGGACTTCATCAGGGAGAAAAAAGTGGAAGGTTTTAGACTAGCCAAGTCAATCACGTGACCTTCACCCAATAGAGCTGCATTTCACCTCCTTAAGAGGAGAGTGAAGGGAGAAACACCCCGAAACAAACAATAAGTGAAAGAAGCTGCGGTAAAAGCCTGGAATAGCGTCACAAATGAAAAATGCTACAGTTTGGTGATGTCAGTGGGCCGCAGGCTTAGGCAGTTATTCCAAGTAAGGATTACACCACCAAATATTAAAAGTTATTTACTTTAAGATTATTTTTTCTATTAATTTTGCTCACCTAAGAATGCTGTGGTCTAATACAAACAGTGGTATGTCCAGAGTTGTTTAACACATCTAGATGTGAATACCAGGTAATAAAAGCTGAAATTCTAAACTTGTCTCAGACTCATCTTTTGATCTTAAACCCAAATGTCTTCAGTGGACAACAAAAACAAAGTGTGTGTGTGTGTGTGTGTATATATATATATAGATAAGTCTACACACGCCTGTTAAAATGCCAGGTTCTTATGATGTAAAATAATGAGACAAAGAAAAAATCATGTCAGAACTTTTTCACCTTTAATGTGACCTATAATGTGAACAATTCAATAGAAAAACAAACTGAAATCTTCGAGGGGGAAAAATGAAAAATAAAAACCTTATAATAACCTGCATAAGTGTGCACACCCTCTTATAACTGGGGATGTGGCTGTGTTCATAATTAACCAATTACATTCAAACTCAGGTTAACAAGAAGTCATTACACACCTGCCATCATTTAAAGCGACTGATTAATCACAAATAAAGGTCAGCTGTTCTAGTAGGATTTTCCTGATATTTTCTTAGTTGCATCTCCAAGCAAAAGCCACGGTCCGCAGAGAGCTTTCAAAGCATCAGAGAGATCTCATTGTTGAAAGATATAAGTCAGGAGACGGGTACAAAAGAATTTTCAACGCATTAGATATACCATGGAACACAGTGAATACAGTCATCATCAAGTGGAGCAAATATGGCACAACTGTGACTGTACCAAGAACTGGACATCCCTCCAAAATTGATGAAAAGAAGAAAAGAAAAGTGGTCAGGGAGACTTCCAAGAGGCCTACAGCAACTTTAAAGGAATGCAGGAATTTCTGGCAAGTACTGGCTGTGTGGTACATATGACAACTATCTCCCTTATTCTTCATATGAATGGGCTATGGGGTAGGGTGGCAAGCCTTTTCTTACAAAGAAAAACATCCAAGCACGCCTGAAGTTTGCAAAAACAAACATAAAGTCCCCCAAAAGCATTGTGGGAAAATGTGTTAAGGTCTGATGAAACCAAGGTAGAACATTGTGCCATAATTCCAAAAGGTATGTTTGGCGCAAAAACAACACTGCACATCACCCAAGGAACACAATACCCAAAGTGAAGCATGGTGGTGACAGCATCATGCTTTGGGGCTGTTTTTCTTCAGCTGGAACAGTGGCCTTAGTCAGGGTGGAGGGAATTATGAACAGTTCCAAATACCAGGCAATTTTGGCACAAAACCTTCAGGCGTCAGTTAGAAGGCTGAAGATGAAGAGGGAGTTCACCTTTCAGCATGACAAGGACCCAAAGCACACATCCAAATCCATAAAAGCATGGCTTCACCAGAAGAAGATTATTGTTTTGGAATGGCCCAGCCAGAGCCCAGACCTGAATCCAATTGAACATCTGTGGGGTGATCTGAAGAGGGCTGTGCACAGGCCATATCCTTTTGCAAAGAAGAGTGGGCAAATATTGCCACATCAAGATGTGCTATGCTATTTAACTCCTACCCAAAAAGACTGCTGTAATAAAATCAAAAGGTGCTTCAACAAAGTATTAGTCTAAGGGTGTGCACACTTATGCAACCAGGTTATTTGAGGGTTATTCATCAGAGTCGCTTTAAATGGTGGCAGGTGTGTAATGACTTCTTGTTAACCTGAGTTTGAATGTGATTGGTTAATTATGAACACAGCCACATCCCCAGTTATAAGAGGGTGTGCACTCTTATGCAGGTTATTGTAAGGTTTTTATTTTTCATTTTTCCCCCTTGAAGATTTCAATTTGTTTTTCTATTGAATTGCTCACATTAAAGGTGGAAAAGTTCTGACATGATTTATCTTTGTCTCATTATTTTACATCATAAGAACCTGGCATTTTAACAGGGGTGTGCTGTCCCTTGTCTACACTGTGTGTGTGTGTGTGTGTGTGTATATATTTTTTAAAATAAACTACAAAAGCATGATGTCTTTGCATGGTGACACCTGTGGCTCGGGATTTTCAGAGTAGGAAGAAAACTAACTTTAAAATAGCAATTATAACTGAAAAATATGTTTAAGCTGTTTGCATGTTTTTGTACCTTGCATTAAAACCTTTATACTGCACCACAACTACATTATAAATGCCTTTGTGATGAGAAAGCAAGAATAAACAGTGCTTTGCAAGACAGTTAGTATGAAATTAGGATCAGTTTGTTTTCAAAACAGTCTGTGAAGATTCTCAGGACCAGGTTATCCAAAGTGGTTACAATCAAGGACAAACGACTTGGTTGAAGATACTTCAAGAAGATGAAGATGTTTCGCTAACCCTAACCCTACCGCACGTAGGGCTAGCTTCCTTTGTGTCGTTGTGACGTAGCAAACTGTGGCGTGTCATACTGATGCTGAAGGGTACCTTTAGCGTCAAATAATTACTTTGTCACACTGTCTGAAAGTGTCGGTAATGATGCACTGAGATGAGAACGCATTGTTCTTACGGTTCTCACATTTCCCAATTTCTCACCTCTTTTAATGGACAGCACTGTGGCCTCAATGCAGGAAGGTCCTCGGCTCAGAACTTGGTCACCCCGGGCCTTTCTGCCGGTGGGCTTTGACCCCGTTTACAACTGCTTGCAGCTCTAGTTTTGTAATTGTTTTCGTTATGCTATGCAGTACTGTAAAATATACTTCTTTTTTTCTGCATTACAATGACATGCTCTGTCAACAAATTAAAGTGCACAGTAACAGCATAACTGTGAATCCTGTCCAATGTTTACTGTAACTCTGTACTGTTGAAATTGATCTATGCCTTTCAGAAAAAGTGCAGCTTTGTGGATTTTCAATCATTGTCATCCAAACCTTAGCCATAGCCAAAAATAAAAAGTTGAAAAATAAACTAATTACTGAAATGCCAGTGCTACAATGCAGTCTTTATCAATTGTTTACATACAACCTGTAATTCATGTATCAACCTCCTGGACCAATTCAGCTAAAATACAAGCACATTTTACAGTAAACCACGTTAAAATCAATATAGTCCTCTATGCACATAGACATAAACACACAGACGGCAACTTCATATGCCAACAAGTCTTGATTCAGATTTAAAGATTCAAAAGCAACAAAAGAGGAATCATTTAAAAGATATCCTTTATCAATCCCAACACTGGGGAAGTGTTATCCACATCTGTGATAATCATAAACTTCCCACTGATGTACAGTACTTATTGCCATTGAGGATATACCACTTCACAGAGACAAGAGATCGTATGACCTCTATTCCCCCCAAAAAATTGGATGATCAGTGTCCATTTCATTCTGACAACATTCAAGAAACTGATTGTGATTTGCAAGTGATTTACAAACGTTTTGAAAATTTAACTTAAAAGCACACCCATTTCCCTAAACTCTACACACAAGTCCATTCATTTCTCATTGCCTGCACCATGTGGTCATCGAGGAAGCACTGACATTTGATATTGTTCACTCAATCAGCACAGACTGAGCTCAATTAGCACACAACTACACAAGTAGAAACACAAGCAGTCAAAATTGATAACACACCAATCAGAACCTTCAATAGATAGAGGGCCAGATGTTGCAGTGTGTGTGTGTGTGTGTGTGTGTGTGTGTGTGTACTTGTTTCCATGACAACTAAGGACATTTTTATGATAACACACCTTCAATATAAGGACACTCGGAAAAATCAGGACAATGTGTTATGTTACGCCAACTAGTGGTCAGTTTCGGTACTTTAACACACTTTTAACACACATTGATGACGCACTCAACGGGTCCTCATATATCTGTATTTTTTCATACACACCAACTTTTTAAGCTAGTTTAAAATTAGCCTACTGTAATTCACATATTCCACATAATCAGAGTCAAATAATAACATCACCAATGTACTACAGCTGATTAAGTGTTCTGTTTACTTTTTAGAGAATCAGTTCCTCAATTAATTGCTTAAAGATTGATCAGCTGGATAAGCTAATGTTAGCTTATTAAGCTAAAAGGACAACGTCATTAATAGGTGGGCCTGGCAATATCTGGACTCTTTTTAAAAAAATCTTACATAAACACACATGTATTTAAAAGATAGATAAATAGAAAGAACTTGTAGAATGGTAGGGGAGAGCCGGGACGAATGAAACACTTTTCAGATACACGTCATTTTAAAATATAACATTACAGACAGAAATCATTTGTTGCTGTCATCAACAACTCACATGTGTGTTCTATCAATACCAGGTGTTATCTTGTTAAAATGTGGAACGACTTTAGTATAATTTAACTTTGAAGGAAAGGTGCGCATTGTTTCATTCTACTGTGCGGGACGGATGAAACACAGGGGTGGGACGGAAGAAACACGATATACATTTAAATAGTTTAAGTTATTCTTGTTTTTATTCAGAGAGCTTGACACTGCCTTGACACTGCCTTTTAAGGCAGTGTTACGTAATTACAAACTCATTGTCCTTTTTCTCTATTAAATAGTATAAATATGACTTAGCTAGATAACTACAAAATCTAACAGCTAATGCACTTGGATCAGATATCGGCTGCCCTTTTTATGCACATCTGCAGCCTGTTTTCTTAGTCTACTGTGAAGAAAACCCTGTTATTTGGCTGTGAGCATCCTGGTGGTCCAGCCTGCAGCCTGGTGGACTCTGCCCCCCCTCCCACTGTATCTAAATAAGGTAGAATGGTATGGAGGGATTATTTGGTCAGAACTAAAACTAAAAGTCTAAAACAAAGTCTTAAATGAAAACTAAAAGTCTAAATCTAAAACTAAAAGTCTAAGTCGAAAACTAAAAGTCTAAGTCAAAAATTAATTTGGTATTTAGGATTCGGCGTTTGGTATTTAGTATTGGGCGTTTTGTATTTAGGATTGGGCATTTCGTCATTTAGTCATTTAGGATTTAGGATTGGACATTTAATTACTTAGCCATTTAGGATTTAGAATTGGGGATTTGGGGATTTAGGATTGGGCATTTGAAGATTTAGGATTGGGCATTTGAGGATTGAGGAGTGTATGCAAATAAGGAGGCGTGGGCCAAATACTTGAGGCTGGGTTTGACATGGCTGGTGCTCAGAGGCACCTTATGGACAGCAGAGGGAGCTCCAAATGCTAAGGAGCACTCTGTAATGAAACCAAAGAGACCAAGTGAGCAGGGCTGGAGCGAGGACTATACTTTATAATGTGATAACTTCATTTTAATGACAGCGTTGTAACATTTCTGTGGCCTCACACACAAAGTCACCAGTGAAAGGAGTGCTATCGATCTGACGACGAGAAAGGAGCAGACAGTGCAGCAGGTAAGATGCTAACATTAGCTACTAGTTATATTAGCTGATATTGCTAACATGCTTTAGTAGGCTATTGTTGTCACAATTGGTGTGTGGAGTGCAGGGCAGACCAGTTGAGGACCCAAATGCAGGACACAAAAAGCCAGCGGGAACAGTTCAATAATTTTATTAACTAAAACAAAAGGCAACAAAAGGCGAGCACACTTACTGGAGAGTGGCTGATAACACAAAGTCCAGGAAACGAAATACAAAATACAAAATACAAAGAACAGGGAAGACGAACACACTGAAGTCCAGGGGATACCACAAACACCAGAACATGAACATCCAAAACAGAGTGGCACGAGGCACAAGCACACCAGAACAACGGAACAATGATCCGACAAAGACAAGACAGAAACACCAGGTATATATACACAGGGGTAACGAGCAGGGCGGGAGCAACACAGGTGACGGGAATCAGGGATAACGAGGCACATGCAGGGAGCAGAGGGAAACAGAGACAGACATGCAGAAGGATCACTGGGGAAACACACAGGTTACAAAACACTAGAACACAGAGTACAGAAGACAAAACCAAACTAATGTACACAAGAAACTAAGACTAATGACTAAAAAACTAAAACCCAAACCCCCAACAGAACACAAAGAACAGGATCGTGACAATTGTTATATTGGGACACGCTGTTTTAGTTTTTTTAAACTGCGGTCTAACCCCACCTCCCTTTCACATTGCCAGTAGTGTTGTTACTCACCTGAAGTCAAACAACACTGAACTACAGTGTTAGCTGTGGTGGTTAAACCTTTCTACATTCAGCTTCAGCTGGAACCAGCAAAGTCACCAGAAAAACAAGTTAAGACTATTTCAGAGCATAATATAGCTGTAAATATAGCAATATATTGCGGTTGCTTTTTACACTGCACAAAAACCCCCGCTTAACGTTAAATCTTACAGCAACCATCGTAACATCGTCACTGGCCTTCATGCTGCCTTACTGTTTCCTAACCTTTTTTTTCTGATGCGTTGCGTTCATATATATTTATTAGTGGTGGGCATAGATTAATTTCTTTAATCTAGATTAATCTCACTGTAATCTTGAAATTAATCTAGATTAATCTAGATTAAAATGGCTCATTTGAATTGTGCCGAAGGCGTTCAGAATATGTGTGTGAACCGGTTTCAAGCCAGGTTTCAAGCATCTTCTGTTTCCAAAATGCATCACAAACTGCTTGAGGAAGCTGTTCTACTATAATAATTGGTGATGAAAATAAATCATGTTCAATAAGATGGCTCTCGGGGTATCAACAGTTACTGAAACCTGTAGTTTATACTGTTTATTAGCACTTCTGTGTACTCATATAAATCTTCGTACACACAGTGCTGTCCAACAGCTGTCTGTGGACGTGTTGCTACAGTTAGTGTGAGTAAATACCGCACAATGCGTTTTTTAATCAACCGGCGTATCAATAACTAACCTGACTAGTTGTAAACAAACAGCTGGCCGAGCGAGGTTGTAACTGGAACGCCGTCAACTCGGGTGTGACGTCATTCCCAGCTCCGACCTCCGAGGTAAATGGACTGCAACAACAGCTGTATCCATGTTTCATTCCATTCCAATTTCACAGTAGGCAGACACACAGGTTCGAAGACTTGTTCTCGCCCCCTACAGTGCGATTCGGCTAGGTATACATCTGCGCTATCAATCAATCAATCAATCAATCTTTACTTTATATAGCACTTTTCATACAAATAACATGTAACACAAAGTGCTTCACACTATAGAAAAAATTAAAAGATAAAATATTAAAAAATGAAATAAAATATAAAAGCAGGTCAAGCCCAACAATCAATCCCATCTTACCAGAAAATAAATAAATAAATAAAAATACTGCTCAGTTAAATGCTTGGTTAAATAGGTATGTCTTTAGTTTGACTTTAAACAAATCCAGATTTCCTGCTGCTCTCAGCTCAACAGGAAGGGTGTTCCACAACCTCGGGCCATAACATTGAAAGGATGCCTCACCATAGGTTTTAGTTAAGGCTTTCGGAATAATTAGAAAGCCACTCTCAGAGGATCTGAGGGTTCTAGTAGGTTTATAAGGTAAAAGCAAATCTGCTAAGTATTCTGGACCAATACCATTAAGTGACTTATAAAGCAGTAAAAGGATTTTAAAATCAATTCTAAAATTAACTGGAAGCCACTGCAGAGACTTTAGGATAGGGGTAATGTGTGTTCGCTTTCTGGTCTTAGTCAAAAGACGTGCAGCAGCATTTTGAACCAGCTGCAGTTTAGAGATTTTGTTTTTCAGAAGGCCAGAAAGCAGAGCATTACAGTTATCAATCCTGGAAGTAATAAAAACATGGATAAGTGTCTCAGTGTTTGCTTGAGAGAGAAAGGGTCATACTCTAGCAATGTTCTTGAGATGATAAAAAGCAGTCTTAGAAACATTTCTAATATGTTACTCAAAACTGAGATCTGAGTCAAAAATAATTAAAAAAGTTTTTCACCTTATCACAGGGACTTAGTGCCAGCATTCGTAGTTTAATTTTAAGTTTCTCCGTCTGAGATTCAGAACCAATGACCAGTACTTCTGTTTTGTCCTAATTGAGCTGCAGAAAATGTTCTGCCATCCATGACTGTATGTTTAGGAAACAATTAAAAAGAGCGTCTACTGGTCCTGGGTCATCAGGGGACACGGCAATGTATAGCTGGGTGTCATCAGCATAACTGTGAAAATTGATGCCGTGGCTCCTGATGACATCTCCAAGCGGCAGCATGTACAAATTAAAAAGGGTTGGGCCTAAAATTGAGCCCTGTGGGACACCACAATTCATTTTATGTCTTCTGGAAAAAGATTCATCAATACACACAAAGAATTCTCTATCAGTGAGATATGATCGGAACCAATTTAGAACAGTACCTGAGAGGCCAATCAGCTTGTGCAGTCTGTTTAGAAGAATTGAGTGATCTACTGTATCAAAAGCTGCACTTAGGTCAAGTAGCATTAATATTGATGTTTTTTTCATATCCATGTTCCATCTAAGATCATTAACAATTTTTACCAATGCTGTCTCGATACTGTGATTGATTCGAAAACCAGACTGGTATTTATCATAAATATTTTGGGAATTAATAAAATCATTCAGTTGATTAAAAACAACTTTCTCTAAAATTTTACTTTGAAATGGCAGATTGGATACTGGTCTATAGTTATTGAGTACTGTAACATCTAAATTCTTCTTCTTCAGAAGGGGCTTCACCATAGCAGTTTTAAAAGCAGTAGGGAAGACACCCGTCTGTAGAGAATAGTTCACGATGGTCAGAAGATACTCACTAAAGAAGGGATAATGTGTTTTAAAAAGAGAAGTGGGGATGGGATCTAACAAGCAAGTTGTTGGCTTCAGCAGAGTAACAATTTTACAAAGCATGCCAGCATCAACCAGGTCAAAACTATGCAGTATATCCCCGGATGTAGGTCTAGGATCCACTTTATTAAAATGTACCTGCCGATGTAGTGATATATTTGACCTAATAGAATCTATTTTACTTCTGAAGTGGAGTGCAAAGTCTTCACATTTGGAGTTTGTTGACCTGCTGCTAGGTTTTGTTAAAACAGGGTTTATTAAGCGATCAATAGTTGAGAAGAGGACTTTAGGGTTGTTCTGGTTTTCTGCAATGACTTTGGAGAAGTGTGTGTGTCTTGCGTCTCTAACTGCCTTATTATATGCTTTCAACTGTTTGTGAAAAATTTGATAATTTACTGTTATTTTGTTCTTTCTCCAGCGTCTTTCTGCTATTCTGCATTCTCTTTTTAATTGTTTGGTTGTCTCAGTTCTCCAGGGAGGTGTAGATAAAGTCTTTATCTTTTTCAGTTTCAGAGGTGCCACTAAGTCAAGGGTTGACCTGAGTTTACTGTTAAAACTATCTACAATGAAATCACAAGAGGAAGGTAATATATTGGCAGGAATATCAATCGATTGATAACAATAAACACAACTCGCCAATATGCCTTGCATTGGTCATGTCAGCTATCACACATACCAACCAGTAGAGTTGAGCCAGATACTCGGCTGAAACGAGTATCCGGCAGTGGTGTACTCTACGTGATATGCAGGTATACGCCGTATACCCACTAGGAATAGTCAAAGATTTGCGTATACCCACTTAAAATAGCGAGATGATACGTAACATCGTTTTGTGGCAGAATTTCCACACGTTCATTCATAAATTCACCCCGTTTGTGAAGCTCTTTGCGGCTTCTGTGGCCTGTGACCGGGATCAGACGTCAGCTTCCAAACAGCTGTGTGGCGGTCACTCGGCGCAAGTTTGAAATTAACTAATGTGAATCACTGAAGGAGATGTAAAACGCGAGCAAACGCAAACTACACTCTTTTAGTGTTTTCATAAGCCTGCAGAAGCTGCTCACCATGTGACACCATGACAGGAACGTTGGAGTTACTGAAACACAGAAAACGAGCCAGATGATGCTGATGTTATCGTAACGTTACCTGGTGAGTGAAAATGGCTTATAGGCCTATGTTATCATTAACGCTATCAGTAACGGAACTGTAACAGTATTGTTGGTCTATTGGTTTGAATCTAGAAATAGTTAACTAGCGCTAATGGATCAGTGAATGCGGTGTGCGGTGTGTGTGTGTGTGTGTGTGTGTGTGTGTGTGTGTGTGTGTACACACAGTAGCCGTTCCTGGATGCTGGCTCATGCATTTAAGCTGATTGTTACGACCCCCTGTTGGTCTAGGGGATTGGGGTCATAAACATATAGGCAGGAACTGGTAAGTTTGGATAAAATGATAATTTATTTGGTAACAAAAGGGTGCAAGCAATAAACAAACAAAAGGAGGGTGGATGAGGGTGCTGTGAAAATAACAAACCAAGTTAAATAAAAGAGATCCTCAAAAGGAGGATTGTGCCTAACTATTTATTTAAACAGGAAATTCTTACTACAAAAAACACAAAGAGCACAGCACCCACTACACCTAATGAAACTAACAGGAGGAAACTTACGTGTGGCAGTCAGTGTGGACTCTGGCCCTAATTCCA
Source organism: Lepomis macrochirus (assembly GCA_024633595.2). Classification (NCBI taxonomy): domain Eukaryota; kingdom Metazoa; phylum Chordata; class Actinopteri; order Centrarchiformes; family Centrarchidae; genus Lepomis; species Lepomis macrochirus. The sequence continues at coordinate 1,214,766 of JALXJV020000003.1, forward strand.
CCCTCTTCCTAACCACAAGCTAATAAATGTACATAAGCCAAACACACACAAGGTACTATCACTGGCTACAAAACACAAGCACAAAATGAGTCACTCTGCTAAGCACAAATGCAACTGCTAACTAACAATGTCTGATTCACACGAGGCACACAAGTCAAGTGGCTGTGACAAGCTGCCACAATCAACTGCTGGGCTCTCCTTATGAGCTGGATGTGATTGCAGGTGGTGACGAGCCATTGGTTGAGCAGGAATGGAGGGAACCAATGGGTGGGGCTGAGGTCAGCACCCCAGAAATCAGGAAGTAGGCGGGTCTTTCCTCAGGGACATGCAGCCTACTTAGTGGAAGTGAGAAAGAAAAAGGGGGAAACACAAATATGACGGCGACAGCCGTGACACTGATAAAGTACATAACCTACGTTTTGAAAGATAAGTGAGCTTGAGAGGATGTGGAACCCTTTTGGTGTCCTCAGTCCTAATATTCTGTAATGAATGAGTTTTGGTGTTAGAACTGCACATAGGCCTGTGTACATTGTTATTACTGCTACTGAAAAGCCTCAGCTTTCCATTATTGTTAATAACAGTTGCAACTTGCACTGTGAAATGTGCATTGAAAATTGCCAGATGATAAACTCAGATTCATATAACATCTAAATGTAGCTGAGTTAGATGGTGATTAACAATAAACATTAGACATTTACACCAAAACGTTGGTGCAGAAAGTGTGTCCAGAATGCAGGAAATTAAATGTTTAATGCTCAAAATCTTCTGGGGGAGGACCCCCAGACCCCCATATCGTGTACTCATCAATTAATATTTTTAAAAATACTATTAAAATATCTTCTAGTCTTGATCTCGTGACCTCAATATTCTAGATTGTCACATCTCATATGCTAAGTGTTTTGTCACAATGCTAATCTGAGCCCTAAAATGTCCCCACCACGTTTGAACTCAAAGTGACGCCTTTCCCACCTGTAACTCTCATTGGCTGTTAAAGTCTTTGCGTTGTTGATAACACACAGCCTAAGCAGTCCTTCAGAATGCTCTCTATTACATGTACATGCATATTATTAGTGAGGGACAGGGACGGGGACGGGGGGGGATCACAGTATACTCACTAGAAAAAACTAGACTACACCACTGGTATCCGGTATGGATAAAGCATTTTTGCAGAGTATATACCGAGTAATACCGAGTATTATACGAGTAATACGAGCCAATGTCTGTGCTCGGATTGAATAAAAATCCTCATTGGGTAGCTGACTATGTCTGCACACACTCTCTCTCTCTCTACCTTTCTCTGCCGGTCATCTGAGATTTTTTTTTAAACTGTCAGCTGGCTCTAACCAGTTTTTTTTTTACTTCAGGAACTGATTGTCTGACAAAAAATAAAGGTAGTTGTAGAATAAATAAATTATTTAAAATAATATTACAATATTACCCCCCTCTGTCTCTCTCTTACTCACTCACACACATACCAGGGTCCTGCACCACAAAGCGAGTTCAACAAACTCAGGATATGTTTCCGTTATCTGGCTTCACTAATCCTAACAATCACGATGGGATAAGCGGCACCACGAAGCTGGTTATCAACTCTGTAAATTAACCCAGGGTTTCCCGATCCAGCCGGGAGCGCGTTCACATAAAAGAGGCGGTGTAAGCAGCAGATGACCAAACAGACATGAACAGATCCACTGTCAGCAGAACGTCATATTTTACGATCGAGGATTAAACTGTAATACTACAGAAATCCGACAGTAGCACGGCTGAAACTGACACATGCAGGGAGATAGAAAATCGCAGTCAGTGTGAATGTCTAAATGAACAGGCGTAGTCTATAATAATGCGTTGATAAAAAAAAAAAATCAGCTTTCAGCTCGGCTGTGTGTCGGCGTTTCCACATTAAAAAACTCGGCCGTTCTCCCTCACTTTAAAAAAAACTTGTCGCCATTTCAAAAATTAGATTAATTTATTTAACACAGTCAAAAATGTGCTCAAAAAACGTTTGAAAGACTGAATCTGAACATTTAAGCTTCTGAAAACGCACCGTCCCACCTTTTGCACCCACATCGTAACAGGTGGGACGGAAGATGACTACAGTCTCTGTAGTCGGCCTTAGAAAGCTATGCTAACCTAAATAAACAGACTACGTTCATATTAAAATTATTTCAATACCAAACTGTTCATCATATTCAGCCTCACATAAGAAAAAGGCTGTGTGAAATGGACTGGGAGCAAATAAAAAATCTTAAAGACATTTAAAGGCAGTAAGTAGGCTGATCCTGCTGTGCTGTAAAAACCTGTAGGCAACGTTAGCCTGAGGCTTTTAATCAGTCTCTGTAGGATCGCCATAGTCAAGAGTTTCTCCACATCACCGCTGCAACCAGAAAGCAGCCTATTGGCTAAAACAGTCTGTGGGATTTCCTACAGATGGTGATGTCATTTTCCAGAGAGCTGATTGGTCAGTAGGCAGCGTTTTCACAGAGTTAATCTCTTTTCTGGAACATAACCTGCTTGGAGCAAGTTAGCCGTTCATAAAATAATTTAAAGTTAAAAAAAGAAAGTCATGTTGAGTATGAAAACTCTTGTTCTCTTGTACAATTTCTGATTAACCCATATCAATTGCATGCTTTAAATAACATACCATTAAACCCCCGCCCATTTCAAGACAACCAGACCCACTTCCGGGTTAAAGCCCGCCCACTTCCGGTCTAGGCCCCGCCCAATCCGACTACAGATACGGATACAGATAATTCATATGGTTAACAGATACAGATACAGATAATGCTGTACTCGCTCATCCCTAATTTAAAGGCAGTAAGCACGCTGATCCTGCTGTACTGTAAAAACCTGTAGGCAACATTAGCCTGAGGCTTTTAATCAGTCTCAGTAGGATCGCCATAGTCAAGAGTTTCTCCACATCACTCTGCAAACATAAAAGCAGCCTATTGGCTAAAACAGTCTGTGGGATTTCCTATAGATGGTTGATGTCATTTTCCAGAGAGTTGATTGGTCAGTATGCCCTCACAGAGTTAATCTCTTTTCTGGAACAAAACCTGCTCCGGAGCAGGTTAGCCTTCAGCATAAGTTACCATGGAGATCTACCCTAAGAAGTCAACCACCTTGTGCCAGGGTTAACCCTGAAGTTACCTGGCTCAAATCCTGCTTCGTGGTACAAAAAATAAAAAAGAACCAAAAAAAAAAAATCATACTGATCATAAAAAAATTAAAAGTTAATATAAGAAAGTTATGTCGAGTATGAAAACTCATTACATTTAATTACATTTTACTTCATAATTGCAACCGCATGTGCTGTATTCATTGTTGCAAAACTTGTTCTGTATATAGTTTGTTTGTTATCGTGATCAAAACCATTGATCTGAAGCTCAATGCTGATGCTGTCATGTAAATAGTTTTCTAATCAGCAATAAATATAACAATTTCTGATCAACCTATATCAATTGCATGCTTAAAATAACATACTGGTTAAGGCCTCGCCCATTTCAAGACAACCCGACCCACTTCCGGGTTTCATTTCTGCCCACTTCCGGGGTAGGCCCCGCCCACTCCGTGTACAGATACGGATACAGATAATTCATATGGTTGACAGATACAGATACAGATAATGCTGTACTCGCTCATCCCTACCAACCAGCCTGTCAGATCAATAACTCCACACATAAAATAAGAAATAGGTGACTATAAAACAGATCTAACACTGCAACACTGTCGTTTTAAGAGTTATAAGAGCTACACCTCAAACTGCATTTTATAAGTAACATGATTACTTATAAAATGAAATTCCTTTCAGAAACAGCATCATCATGCCATGGTCTTCACGGGAGCTGCCACACAAGGGGAGTCTCCTGGTCTTTGAGTTAAAACCCCATAATCCGAATTCTCTATAAATTCTCTTCAAAAGACAAAAGGGTCAAGTTGTTCAGGTGTCCAGTCAGCAAGGATGATCTCAGGGCGTTTGGATCTGTTAAAATCTCCTGACATGCTGACATCCTCTGTCAGGATCTATGATGTTAATTGATGTTCTGTGTTCTTTTATACATTTAAAAGGTCTGATACACAGTCCAGTTCATCCAGTGAAACTGTTTGGAGTAAATTAGCCGTCCACCTGATCAATCCTGAGCTCCATCAGAGCGTCTCAATGATTTCAGAAGCTAAAAGTTGAATTCGGTTTCCTCTGGAGAGTTTTGTCTGTCCTGTCATGTCAAGATTATAACGTAAGCTTTTTTTTGTACTGCTGCTTAAACACCCCACGAAACTTGTTGTGACTTGTGCACATAACGTTTAAAATGACTGACAGCAGCCTCTCTAATCATGAAAGTAAATCGTAAAAGAAAACACTTTACATACATACATACAGTACATTAAAACGCAAAATAAAGAAACCAGTGTGGGAGAGATGTGACCCACGATCGGTTATCATAGTTTATATTATTAACGCAGTGCAGTGAGGATCCAGACGTTTCATAGAGACAGCTTCTGTATGTTAACAGACTGGAGTTCTGACACTTCACTGATAAACCACAGAGCTGCAGAGTAACACAGGCTTCATGATGAGAGATGTTTTTATATCACATCCACACTTCTGTCCATAGCCTATATCCTCTCTGCTGTGAGTCTGCAGTTCACTTGGTGTTTTTCATTATGCTCCATTCATCCGCTTTTATAGGTCCTAATAGCAATGTGCAAAAGTACAAGCTCGCACCCATGGCTTTAAAACGGATTGGGAGATGACACTAATTGGTGTATTGCACATTATGCCCCACACACCCATGACTAATTCATAGACAAAGTAGGACCTTTTGAACCATGCCCCCAGCGCATTGCAGACCATTTTAGTGCCGTCAAACTGGAAAATTGGAGAGATGGACAGCCTCAAACGTAATTGCGCCATGCGCTTCGCCGTGAAGCGTCCTGTGTATTGATAGGAGGCTAGCCTATATAGGCTGTATATAAAAAGATTTGCCCCTTGCCATTTTTAACTGCCCCCTCAGTCACTTCATCCTAGAGCTACATGATAAAATGCTTGCTACCTTGTTCTGGCGGCCAGCAGTGCGTAAAATAATAACACTATAATATTAGGCTATACCTGCATAAAGGGCGGAATTGCGGTCTCTCATTGAGCAGTAGTCTTTAATGGCATTTTCAGGCTATTATATATATAATAGGCCTATCGCAGAGATCTGGAGCAAGTAGTGGACTGAAGTGTTTGTGGTTTTCGTGTGAGAGAGGGAAAAATGTTGAATCACATAATAAGCAATGATCTCTCCCTCTCTTTCTGCCGGTAACGTTAATTAGTATAGGTTTAGAGACCACCGCGAAGCTCAGATTATAACTTGAACCCTGTTTGAAAGCGCTTGTTTGCTCCGCTTTGGATGTGATTGCTGCATTCACACCTTCCTAAATAAACCGCACCAAGGGGGATGACGAACACTTGTGTGACTTAACAGAAATAAATGAGGCAGGTGTGAAAGCACACGAAACTCCTGGAACAGTTAGTGGTACTGCCAGCAGTGTTTCCTCTTTCTGAGGGTCTCATGAACCCACACAGATCTCTGTTTTCCTGTCCTCTGCATGTTTGTAGGCTACACCTCTCACCCTCAAACAACGCCAGAGCAAGCATCTCTGTGTTTAGCTGCTCAACACATCTGCTTTAAAAAATAGACAAAGGAGGGTGGTTTCTCTATTTTAAAAAAAAAAAAAGATTAGGCTACAAATCGGCTGGCTATAATCTTTCATCACGTAGGACAACTGATTTGGTGGTTGTAAGGGCAGGAAATTGTATTCTTCTTACACTTATTATCCATTTATGCAAGTACTTATAATAGTGCTATTTTTCTTTTATTATTATTATGTCTTATACATTGTTTAAGCTTTAACGTGTTCCTTTTATTATTATTCTTTATTATTATTCTCATTCTGCTAGTCTGTACACAGGTGTGTAGGGTTTAAGTCAAGGATGTGGAGTTGTTTTCTGTTTCTCTCCTGTTTTGTCTGGGACCAGGCAGAGCAGGCAGAGGATCTTTTTGTTCCCAAAACATAGATACCCAGACTGTGTAAATGACTATGCATCCCTTTGTTCTGGGCCAGATGTTAGTGACTGTCTTAGAAGACAGAACCTCTGGTCCAGCTGATTCTGTTGTAGTACTTCTCTGTTATTCTCTTTTGTTAAATAAATTCTTCTAAGATAGCGGTTGCTTGTAACTCCATTATTTGCCTAATCTCTCACCCGTAATCTAAATTTCACGACAGTGGTTGCCTAGCAACATAAAAAAACACAGGGCAGGGCTGTTTTCAAAATTCAACCGAAAAGGCACTTAGCGTTTTCAACCTGCAAATCGCTTCCTGTCTGATCAGGGCTACATTACGTTACGCAGATTTGGCGCTTTTCCCACATTCCCAGAACCACCGAACGTCTCACTAACGTTACTGTCTTGCTGCTGCAGACAGAGCCGAGTGCCCTCAGGCATGGAACTGGTAAGTAATTAACGGTACTTTTCCTTATTTTCAACCACAGAGACAGTTATTATTCGAGCTAATGTTAAATTTGACCATTCCTTAACAGAAATTTACACTTTGCATTACACTATTGTAGCTCGCGGTTGCACAGGGTTAGCATCAATCAATTAGCCTAACGTAGAAGTAAGCTAACGTTACTGACATGCATTGGTGAGAACACAAGCTAAATTATTTCTAAAGGCAGAGTAATACCATCTAATATTATACATCCTATTTTATTCAAATTAAGTATTGGTCTTTTGGCACTTTCGTTTTGCTGACTTTTTTGTCTCTGTGTAGATTTTTGCTAATCGAGGAGCACGTGTGGCAGTGGGGTGAGCATGTCCAAAGAAGAGCCAGAGTTAGTCCTGAGGCTGAGGCTATTCAGTATATTTTATCTGGGGAGGACAAACCTTGTTTTATATGTGGTCTAAACTTAAATATAATATAGGCCTAATTTTGTGACATTTAATGTGCTTTCCTTGTGCATGCATGTTGCTTATTATATGTGGCCTGCACACGTTTGATGAAAGGCTCCTCATCTCCCTGTGGAGATTACCTTGCAGGAGTGAACAGGAACAGAGGGCAGAGGAGAGTAGGCTACCGGTGAATACGGCACACTTTGGGTATATTGTGAGAAATAACATTAAGTCATCTCTACCATGAGACCGTTCAAACCAATGCAGCAGCTAGTTTATTAACGTTAATCCAGCGCTGCTGCATGTGTGGAAAAAAAAACAGCGGTGGAAGAGAGGAGACTGCTGGAAAACAAGATGCCCTATTTAAGTTTATGTTCTGCTTGCTCAGCAGTTGATTAATTATGTCAAACACATTCGGAGGGATCTGAAGCGCTTTTTAAAAATTCAGATCATTTTGGCGCTGGTGATTTTCTTTTGGCGCTCACTGAAACCTGGTGCATTAAAGCAGGCTTGGATGTTAGTTTATTTTGTGGTGGGGGTGGGGGGGCATACTCTTTAATTACAATGAACACAGGCAGTGAGCTCCGTCCTCGTTGCTCGTCAAACTAGCAAAGCAAGGAGGCATCCCCCAGCATGCTCGTCGACATCTGCCCAACATGGAGCGATTGTCCAGAGAAAATGCTTCTGCTGAGAGTATCGCCCAGTGGTTGGGCTGTTCTATGTGTTTTTGGTTTTTTCCACTTATGTTTTATTCTGAACATCTTTCAACTCCCTTTACAGCACTTACCCCAGTTTAGAGACAGTATCTTATACAAGGGATCTCAACCTTCACACCTTCTTACACATACGATAAAATCTACAGGCGAGTATGTTCAGAGACACAAAGACTAGAAAATAAAAATAAGTCACAATCATGAAGATGGAATGTGCAAACAAAACAAACTGAACAAATGTCAACTTAGGAAAAAAAACAAAAACAAACCATGGGTCGTATACAAGGTCACCAAGAAGTCTAACCTGATTCAGTCCTAATGGTCTTCCATATCTGTCATCAATGGTGCCCACCGTTCAGTGAAGATCCCTCTGTAACCTCAATATATATGTAATTTTTTCCATATTGTAAATACCTCTGAATATTGTTAGCCACTCAGCTTGTGCAGGCGACTCCTTTTTAAGCCATTTTAATGTAATTGTTTTCTTAGCAGCTACCAGAAGTATCTGTAATAAATACATGTTTTTCCTATTATGTATCAAATCTGGTTTCTTCCCTAAAATAGCCACCAGGGGGTCTCTACTCAGTCCTACATTCAGTATGTTATTAATATATGCAAAAATTAACCCCCAAAAGTTATCCAGAATTGGGCATTGCCAAAAATATGAAAGTGAGTCACCATTGTTTCTCCACACCCCCTCCAACAGTGACTTGAATAGTTTGGGTCCATTTTAGCCATGACTTGTGGTGTTCTGAAGAATCTGTTATTTATTCTCCATTGGAATTACTTCCATAAATTGGCATTTGTGCGCCTGGGTACATATCTCCAGCCTATCTACCCGTAGCTCCCTAGCCCACTTATCTTTCATATGAAATTAATCTACTTTTGTCATTGAAGCTATAATAGACATTAGTTATTGGTTTCCTTGGACGTTCTCCTCCCTGAATTTTAAAAAATACTGTTCCAAAGAGAGGGCTCTTTTAATCTGTTCCAATTTGGAAGTATGAAGCTCCTCAGCTGTAGATACCTGAAAAAATCTGTTTTTGGCAGTTTAAATTCTGCTCTCAATTGCTCAAATGATTTGAAGTTATTATTGCTGAGTAGCTGATGTACATAGCAGAGGTTCAAACATTTCCAGTTTTTGAATCCCATATCCAGCCTTAAGGGAAGAAAATCTCTAATGTGAGTTATTGGACTCAAAACAGAGAGATCGCCTGTCAGTTTAAACATCTGTTATATTTCCTTCCAAGCTGCACTCGTCATGGCCAGCCATTCTCCTAAAAAATCTCTAGTGAGTTCATTCCTACTAAAAGGGATTGCGGATAAATATCTCGGGACTGTAACATTTTTCCATGTTAAGCCATATTGTGCTCATGTCATCCAATAACCACACTATCATTGCTCGCAATTGTGCCGCTAGCCAGTAATGCTTCAGATTGGGGAGGCCTAAACCCCCTTCCGTCTTTGCCAGTTGCATGACTTTATATCTAACCCTGGGTCTACTACCCTGCCATATAAACCTCGAGATGAGACGGTCTATGAGACCAAAAGTGGGTTTGGGTGGCGAGATTAGCAGAGTTTGAAAGAGGAAGAGGAGCCTTGGGAGAACAGTCATCATAACAGTTTCCACCCTGAAGCGTAGTCCAGCGGTTCAAGTCATGCTTAATTTTGTCTATCAAGTTAATGTAATTACTTTGATATAAGCTAAGACCAGGGGGTATAATTAGTCCCAAATATCTGATTCCCTTCTTGGGCCATCTAAATGAAAAGGCAAGCCTAATCTGTGGGGAGATTAAATCGTTCATGGAGAGTGCTTCCGTTTTAGTCACATTTACCTTATAACCTGAGTGAGATCCAAACGTCTCAATACATTTCAGCAGATGCGGGATAGATTTTATAGGGTCCGAAATATATACTAGCACATCATCTGCGTATAGCGACAGCTTGTGTTCCTCCCCGCCCGCCTCTATACCACAGATGTCTTTGTTATTTCGTATTAACTGTGCAAGAGGTTCTATGCTAAGGGCAAAAAGGAGAAGCGAGAGGGGGTCTACCTGTCTGCAACCCCTCCCCAACTGAAATTTTTGCGAGAAACACCCGTTTTCCCATACCGATGGTTTTGGTGACGTGCATAGCATTTGAACCCACTTAATAAAGCCAGGGCCCACACCGTATGATTTCAACACCCTGAACAGAAACGGCCAGGAGACTCGGTCGAATGCCTTTTCGGCATCCAAGGCCAGGGCCATGCATGGAACTGATCTCGATTTGGCGTAAGACATAACATTCAGTGATCGATAATCATTATCAGACAGCTGTCGGCCAGTAATAAAGCCTGTCTGGTCTGGATGTACTAGTGTCAGTAATAACCGATTTAAGCCTCTTTGTCAGAATAGAGGTCAATATTTTACAATCAGAATTTAGAAGTGCTATGGGCCTATATGAACTACTTTCTGTAGGGTCCTTTCCCTCCTTATAGATGACTGAAAGTATTGACTCTTTCCAAATCGGTGGGATTTCCCCCTTTTCAAACGCACAGGCTTTAACCCTTTCCAACATAGGACTTAAGTCGTCTACAAAGATTTTATAGAATTCATTACAGAATCCATCCGAGCTCAGACTCTTTTTTTAAACCCTTGATCTCTACAATTTCCTCTCTTGTAATGGGTTGGTCCATGGCTTGTGAGTCTTCTTCTGACAGCTTTGGTAAAGTTATGCCCTCTAAATAGGCATCAATTTCTCCAAAGTCTGTGCACGTGTCCCTATTCGAGTACAGTTTCTTATAGAAACAAACGCACCCGATATCTGGTTTATATAAAAAGGGTCTATCTGGGTCGTCATTTTTAATTTTCTGCACGACTACGTGACACTATTTTATTAACTTTTTACTCAGGACGTGGTGTATTTACCTGCAAACCCATTGAAAAGGGATCGTTTGCCGTCGAGTACCGTGGGGAGTTTATATCAAAATATGAACAGGACAAGAGGCTCAAGAAGTACTCAGAAAAAGAAAATACTTTTTTGTTTGAATTTGAATGGAACAATAACACATGGTGGTAAGTTAAGTCATGACCTATAGAAAATCAGTTATTCTATAAAGCCTTGTGGGGGTTTTTTTTGAGGAAAAAACTTTTTGTTTTCTCCTTCTACTTTAGCATCGATGCATCCAGCGAAGATGGTTCACTGGGCCGGCTGGCGAATGATGGTCTAATTGTAAAATGAAAAAAATTACAGTACAGGGTAAACCTCTTCTTTGCTTATTCGCAATTGAAAACATCCAAGCAGAGACTGAGATAACGTGATTCACGGGAATCTCAATGGCCATGGCGAAATCTGGTAAATAAGACCTCTTGAAATATCATATGGTAGAAAGTCTGTTAAAATATAATTAGATAAATACATTTCCCTTCTGGAGTGCATTTCCCCCCTGTGGAATTATTTTACTAATGAAATTGTATAAAATATGCTAATTGCTTAATTCAAAGACATGAAGGTAGAAAAGGTTCTCTTTTTGATTCTATAATATACAGACAATTTTATTATGTTTTAATGTCTTATAGTTGTGTTATAATACAATATATTTGATATATTTGATCTACTTTTGACAATGTTCTTGCTTATGTAAGCTACTGCTTATGGGTTTAGATGGTTTAACTTCCAGGGAAGTAGATCCCTGTCCATTAGTGTAGAGGTTTTAGCTTTCTTTTACAGCAACAGTATAACTTAGAAGGCAGGAAGACTGACTCTCTGTTCCGTCGTTATGTCCTCATTTTGTTTGAGGCTGTTACAGGTTGAACTGTGTTTCAGATGAAGTCCTGATGTTGTATAATGTGACGCGTGTAGAGTGTGTGTTTTGTCTTCATGTCCTCATTTTGTTTCAGGCTGTGAAACATTGAGCTGTGTTTCAGATGAAGTCCTGATATTGTACTTATAAAAGTGTAGAGTGTGTGTGTATTACATTGTCCTCATATTGTGGGGAGCAGATATTGTACAGTTTTAACCATTTCCAAAGAGCCTTGAACGATAAGCCCAGATCCTCACTGACATTTTTACTGCAGTTTGTGTTGCCTAAATGCAAAGTTGATGCAGCCCTTGACTTTAGCAATGAGTCTCAGCCCAAAGGTGATAATGATAGAATGGGGTGGGATTTCTTTTAATGGAAATAGGTAGGATCATTAGTTTGTCCACAAGAAAAGATCTATATTATAATTCTGTAGATTTCTGACACATTATTGTTGTACTTCATTGCAGACATCAAGTGGTACGATCCCGACTCAACCGTCAGGAGACCCAGAAGTGAGCCAGAGATGTAGTTCGATCCTTCCAACAGGTTGCTACACATTTACTGTGGATTTTTACGTCCTTTAAAAGTAGCCCAAGACTTTTTTTGTCCCCTCCGACGCACCTGTCTCCTGTTTAGATGTGCAAAGTTAATTACTGTTTCTAGTCGTCCTTTAAAAGTAGTGGTGGGCATAGATTAATTTTTAAAATCTAGATTAATCTCACTGTAATCTTGAAATTAATCTAGATTAATCTAGATTAAAATGGCTCATTTGAATTCTGCCGAAGGAAGAATCTGAAATTATGCCGAAATATGACCGGATTTTAATTGTAGGGGATATGAATATTCATATATGTTGTCCCTACAAATCCGCTGGCGAAAGACTTTTAAATCTACTCGATGCTTTTAACCTTACACAGTTTGTTTCTGGTCCGACACAGGTCCATGGTCACACATTAGACCTTGTTCTGTCATATGGTATACCTATTTATAATGTAGGCGTATACTGAAGCTGTCTTCTCTGATCACGCACCTGATTTGTATGCGTCAGTAGGAGAATTTGATGCGTCAGTAGGAGAATTTTATAATTGATCCGAGACTTAATTGGCAGCCAGTGGAGCTTCTTCAGGATGGGAGTGATGTGAAGTCCAAGTTTTGTGTGGGTGAGCATCCTAGCAGCAGAGTTCTGGACATACTGAAGTCTGTCAGTAGCCTTGCTAGGCAGACCGAAAAGGATACCGTTGCAGTAGTCAAGTCGGAGGTGATGAAGGAGTGGATGAGGGTCTCAGCTACAGAATTGGAAAGCCACTGTCGGAGTCTGGAGATGTTCTTAAGATGGTAAAGGCAGTTTTAATAGTGTTTTGATGTGCTGTTGGAAGGAAAGGGTGGAGTCCATGATGACGCCTAGGTTGCGTGCTGAGGGGATGCAGAGATTGAGCAGCCATCCACATCCGATGTGATCTCACCAACCTTTTGAGAAGTGACTGTGGGGCAAACACCATGAGTTCTGTTTTGTCTTTATTGAGTTTGAGGAGGTTACTGTCCATCCAGTTCTTGATATCCTTCAGGCAGTTGATAAGTGGCACTGGTGGAAGGGGAGTAGATGGCTTAGTGCTGATGTAGAGCTGGGTGTCATCCGCGTAGCAGTGGAAGAGGAGTCCATGTTTCCAGATGATCATCCCAAGGGGTAGCACGCTTCCACTTCCTGCATCTGTCGAGAGCAGTCGTGTTTCTCCTACTCTCCCCTCTTTTTCTTGGCTTGCTCCTATTTTGTCCACCCTTGTCGCGTGAAACTTTTTCTCCTTTGATCAACTGCTTGCAGTTTTCCTGACACATTTGAAATGGAATTGATCAACTGGTCACTCAAGCTATTGACAAGTTTTTTCCCTCAAAGCGGGCTTCACCGGGCGAGCCGACCTGCCCCAGTGGAACATTCGCTGCTGGATACGCTTCGTGATTACGTGGGAGAATTGGCAAGCGGTCTGCTTGGATGTTTTATCTGTGGAGGATATCGAAGACTTATGGATAGTGGAATTTTGATAGTGGGTTTCCTGATTACCGGCCTTGGAATCTCCCTAATGTATCGTAAAATTGGTAAGACAGCCGCCACCAAATTTTACCCAAAGCTGTCTGGGGAACTTAAAGAGTGCTTAAATGAAGTGAACGAAAAGCTGAAGGTTTTACATCAGAGGGCTGATCAGAGCGGTGAACTGTCTCATAACATCTCAGACCGGTCTGTGGAAGCGCAGAGGAGGATTGACACCATCGGGCGCAGTCTGGTGAGCTGCTGAGAGTAACCACCGGACTGACGATGAAAGTAGAAGGACTGTCGAAATCACTGAATGAACTAGATGCACGTATGGCGCTGATGATGAGAGAGATTGGCCATGATGAGAGACGGTCATAAAGTTACAGAATCAACCTAAATTGGATTAAAATTATTGTCCCCCTGCCCTACCCCACCCCCCCTCACCCGGACAGGACAACAACTTGCAGCTGGCCTTCCTATCTTCTCCTGCGCATTGGCTTATCTCCCCTCAAGGACAAGGCCGAATTGAACTGAACTTTTTAACAACACAGACAGTCTGACGCCTCATACCTTACACTCACAAACTCACAATCTTACTTGCACCATACATACCCCGGACCCTATCCCTCCCCCCTCCCTTCTTCAGACTGCCTCAGAAATGTTTCTCCTTACTCCTCTCTCTGATTATCCCCTCAAAAAATTCCACCATGTGACCTCATGTACTGTGTGTTGTCTTTGTGCATTTTGAATGTTGGTATACTATGTTGCTGTCTGCATTACTCCTTTTCGGGAGAGCGTGTGGCTGCGCTGTTAATAGCAGCGGCCCGGAGGCTTGCTCCGATAAAAGGCAATTTCGTACTTGTACTTGTGCATGTATGACAATAAAGATCTCTAATCTCTCTAATCTCTAATGTTGATATTGAATAGTAGCGGGCCAAGCACCGATCCTTGAGGCACTCCATGTGAGACTGGCGCCAATTCAGAGAGGGTGCCCTTAAGGGTGATGTATTGTTGCCTGTTGGAGAGATAGGATTGAAACCAAGAATACACGGTACCAGTGAGGCCAATGAGTTCGGAGAGGCGAGTGAGAAGAATGGAGACTGTGTCGAAGGCTGCAGAAAGGTCGAGAAGAATTAAGATGCTGACATGGCCAGAGTCAGCTGCCATGAGAAGGTCATTTGTGATTTTGATGAGGGCAGTTTCAGTGCTATGATGTGTCCGGAAGCCAGATTGAAATGGCTTGTAGAGGTTGTGATGTGGCATATGATGGTTGAGTTGGGCTGCCACAGCTCTTTCCAATAACTTGCATGTAAAAGGTAGGTTTGGAGATTGGGTGCTAGTGATTTTGATCATGTGGGTCCAGGCCAGGTTTTTTGAGTGTAGGGATCACCGCTGCATTTTTAAAGCCCAGAAGACAGCGAGGTGTTGATGATGTTGACCAGTGTGGGGCACAGAGTTGGAAGACATGCCTTGCCCAAGGCAGTCGGCATTGGATCCTGTTTACTGGTCGAGGCCTTAGCTTTTGATACTAGCTCAAGAACTTGACCTGTATTAAGCGGGGAGAAAGAGGAGAGGCAGTCCTGTGATGTGGAGACAGTTGAAGAGTTTATGTCCAGCAACGGTGTGGTTGGGTGGGAGGAGCTGGACAGTTGCAATTGCTGGTGGATGGTTTCAACCTTTTTCTGGAAATGTTCCAGGAACCTGGAGCATAGGCCAGCAGCGTCAGATGGTTGAGGAGGGTCAGGTGGGCAAAGTAGGCGGTTGATCGTGGAAAAAAGCTGTTTAGGTGCTTTGCCATTACAGAGGCTCTGACTGCTTTCGCAAATATTCAAACCAATGTGGTGCAAACAACTCAGAGTCACTCACTTCAACAAGATTGAGGAAACAAGTTGCCACTTTGTCCACAGTACTAAGCCTAAAAGAAAATGAAATGGATCAACTTGCTACCTTTCTAGGCCATGATATACATGTCCACAGAGAATTCTATCAGCTTCCAGAGAGTACCCTGCAGCTTGCAAAAGTCAGCAAACTCTTGATAGCAATGGAAAAAGGAAGTCTGTCTGACCTGCAGGGGAAGGGGCTGGATGACATTGAGATCAATCCTGAAGGTGAAATTCAGTTTTAAGCATTGTTTATAAGTACTTCATATATCATATCCATCTTCTGTGTTTAGTCTGTGTTTAGGGATGAGCGAGTACAGCATTATCTGTATCTGTTAACCATATGAATTATCTGTATCTGTATTCCTACTCGGGTTGTCTTCAAATGGGCGGGGCTTTAACAGTATGTTATTTTAAGCATGCAATTTATATGGGTTGATCAGAAATTGTTATATTTATTGCTGATTAGAAAACTATTTACATGACAGCATCAGCATTGAGCTTCAGATCAATGGTTTTGATCACATTAACAAACAAACTATACACAGAACAAGTTTTGCAACAATGAATACAACACATGCGGTTGCAATTATGAAATAAAACGTAATGAACAAGAGTTTTCATACTCATCATACTTTCTTTTATTAACTTTTAATTTTTTTATGAACGGCTAACCTGCTCCGCAGCAGGTTATGTTCCAGAAAAGAGATTAACTCTGTGAAAACGCTGCCTACTGACCCATCAGCTCTCTGGAAAATGACATCACCATATGTAGAAAATCCCACAAACTGTTTTAGCCAATAGGCTGCTTTATGTTTGCAGCGGTGATGTGGAGAAACTCTTGACTATAGCGAGACATATATCCTACACTGACAATGTAGACTAGACTGATTCAAAGCATTAGGCTAATGTTGCCTACAGGTTTTACAGTACAGCAGGATCAGCCTACTTACTGCATTTAAATGTGTTTAATATTTTTGATTTGCTCCCAGTCCGTTTCACACAGCCTGACGCAGCCGTTAAAATAAATGGATTTTATTTTTTTTAATGTGAGGCTGAATATTCTGTCAGTTTGGTATTGAAATACTAAATTTTAATATGAACATAGTCTATCTATTTAGGTTAGTATAACTTTCAAAGGCCGACTATAGAGACTGTAGTCATGTTCAGTCCCACCTTTGCGATGTGAGCAAAAGATGGGACGGTGAATTTCAGTATCTTAAATGTTGAGATTCAGTCTTTCAAACATTATTTGAACACATTTCATGGCATGAACGGATTTTTCCGTTCCATTGCTTTATGAAGTTAATTTAGAACAATGTTTGGAATACTTTTGAGAATGTTAAATAAATTAATCTCATTTTTGAAGTTGCGACAAGTTTTTTTAAAGTGAGGGAGAACGGTGAAGTCTTTTAATGTGGAAGCTGCCGACACACAGCCGAGCTGAAAGAATAAGGCTGATATTTTCTGCAGCTCATAAGAACAAAATCAATGCATTATTATAGACTACGCCTGTTCATTTAGGCATTCACTCTGTCTGTGATTTTCTTTCTCCCTGCATGTGTCAGTTTCAGCTACTGTCGTATTTCTGTAGTGTTACAGTTTAATCCTCGATCGTAAAATATGACGCTCTGCTGACAGTGGACCTGTTCATGTCTGTTTGGTCATCTGCTGCTAACACCGCCTCTTTTATGTGAACGCGCTCCCGGCTGGATCGGGAAACCCTGGGTTAATTTACCGAGTTGATAACCAGCTTTGTGGTGCCGCTTGTCCAGATCGAGATTGTAAGGATTAGTGAAGCCAGATAAGGGAAACATATCCTGGGTTTGTTGAACGCGCTACGTGGTGCAGGACAGGTATGTGTGTGTGTGTGTGTGTGTGAGTGTGTGTGAGTGAGTAAGAGAGAGACAGAGAGAGGGGGGGTGGTGTAGCTTAATTTGTAATATTTTAAATTTATTTGTACCACAACTAGCTTTATTTTTTTTAATATAGCAAGAAAGTGTCAGACACTCACTGCTTGCGTGAAGTAAAAAAAACTGGTCAGCTGACAGTTTAAAAAAAATCTCCGATGACCGGCAGAGAGAGTGAGAGAGAGAGAGAGGCGACAGTCAGCTACGCTAATAGCGATTTTTTTTCAATCCGAGTACAGATATTGACTCGTATTACTCGTATGATACTCGTACTCGGCAAAAATGCTTTATCCGTACCGGATACTCGTTTCAGCCGAGTATCCGGCTCAACCCTAATAACCAGCTTCGTGGTGCCGCTTATCCCATTGCGATTGTTAGGATTAGTGAAGCCAGATAACGAAAACATATGCTTGGTTTGTTGAACTCGCTTCGTGGTGCAGGCCAGGTGTGTGTGTGTGTGTGTTCTGGTAATCATCATGTCATGGGGACAAGAATCTGTTTACACAGTCACCTCATGGGGACCTCTTGCGCTATGGGGACCAAAAATCAGCTCCCCATAAGGAAACCCATTTTAAATGAATACAGGAGTGATTCTGAAGGTGCCTGTGTGGTTTTTAGCATTGGCCCATAAGACATGTTTACCTTGTGTGTGTGTGTGTGAGAGAGGTGCTCGCCTCCATCCCCTATGGTTTGCTGCTGGTAATGCACCCTGCTCCACACACACACATATTCCAAATATGGTTGGACACGCCCACTTCCTGGTCCTCATTAGGAAGGATTTTAGCAGCAAGACTGTGTTAAGGTGGCAATCAACATATTAGACAAGGGAGACGATTATTTGCAGGTGATAGCAGCTAAACAGCTAAGAAATTCTGCAGAGGAGCATCTTGCTAGCAGCCAAATATACCATCACAGTTGTGTTTTTGCAAATGAGAAAAGACACTGCTAACACTTTAGCCTAAATGATTGCTCTCAAAGGGGATTTTAGCAGCAAGACATTTTCTGTGTTAAGGTGACAATCAACATAGTGGACAAGGGAGAAGATTATTTGCCAGCTGATGACAGCTAAACAGCTAGGAAATTCTGCAGAGGAGCATATGTGAAACAAAAGGTAAGCACATTTGTATGAACACCAGTTTAACGTGTTTAAACCTCAAAGGTTAATTAAGTTAAATAAGCTAGTTTGCTGTCAGCTAACTATAAGAGCACAATTGTGTTTTTGCAAATGAGAAAAGCTAAAACTTTAGCCTAATTGATTGCTCTCAGAAGGGATGTGGTGAAATTTATTCTGTTAATAATTTACTTCAGACTTTAGGATCAATACTCCTAGTGAAGTTATGTGTATGTGTAAAAACACATTTTGACCAAAGTGCAGAGGAATTTAAAATACAATTTTTTTTAAAAGAAGTATTTTTTAATGACATGAACATTTTCAAACATTGTTTTAGTAATGACAGATGTCCAACTGAATCCAATGCAAATTCATTTTAAAATGCCCCTACAGTTGGAAATGCCACCACGGATCAGTCCCCTTAAAGATGCCATTCATCATGTTGTTTCGAAGACTGACAAAACATTTAAATTAGAGGTGAAGTACATCAATGCAGTGAAAGGTGAGGTGGTGTCTGATGTGTTGATTTTTCAGTTAATAATTACTGACATATACAATCATTATCTGATGAGCATCTAATGCAATACTTCAGTGTGTATTAAATAGGGACTAAACTATAGCTTATCTGAAATCTACTGCCATCTATTGAGGTCAGGTTTTGTGTTTTCATCCTTTATCTACAAGACATGTATTTGTAGAACATATTACTGTAGACTAAATGAGAATGGTGGAATGATGCGCTATTTTGTTTCAAATGTTTTTTGTTGTTTTTACAGGACGTGGTGTATTTGCACGGGGTTCAATTTGCAAACAACAATTTTGTTGTTGAATATAGGGGAGAGAGGATTAATGATGCAGAATCTGAAAGAAGAAGAAAACTTTATCACCCATCATGTGCTGCATTTATGTTCGCCTTCAAGTGGAGAGGGAAAACATGGTGGTTAGTCTTTAAGTTGCTCATACATACTGTTTACTCCCTATATCACACTATACTATCATACCATACTACATACAAGACTCAGATTTTGTGGTATATATTGTTCGTTAAATATGACTAAAGATGAACTTGGACACTTGATACCTCTCTTCAGAGTGTAGATGTGTACACTTGAAATAGAACAATTATTTTCCCAATAGCTCAAGGAGGACATTAATTTGATATTTCATTTTCCTCATTTCTCATATTTTCATTAAGTATTGATGCCTCTAGAGAAGATTCACCATTTGGGCGGTTGGTTAATGATGACCACATACATCCAAATTGTAAGATGAAGAAAATTGAAGTGGATGGACACCCACATCTTTGTTTGTTTGCCCTGGATGACATTAAAGAAGGAGAAGAAATTGTGTATGACTATGGAGGTGAAGACTGCCCATGGAGAAAACAAGTATGTGGAAAAACTACACAATAAACAAAATGTCTCAAAGTGTTGCAGAATGTAACAAATGGTTTTCTAGGTAAATGGATTAGAAATGGAATCTTTAGGTATATGAAATAGACATGAAAATGGCAAAATAATTAAAAAAAACATAATTAATAAACAAAATATCAATGAAGTGGTTGAAGAATTGAAACAATGAAGAATAATCTTCGTGTCACGCACAGCTACAAAACACAAAAGGCCCTTAAGTACACCACATCTTCGAATTCGATCTTCTAATTCCTATCTTAGATGAATAAAAACATTACTAATGATTTCAGAAGCTATTGAAGGTTTGTTTAGATGAGTGACGTTTGAAGGCACACACATTTACATAGAAACTAAGTAACAACTAAGACAACTGGTCCCCACAAGCAGCGGACAGAACTTGGCTGTGCAGGAAAAAATATTGTCTGAACAAGACACCATTCTAATGTGTAATGCAGTGTGCTGAGATCAAATTTACCATTTGTTCAAATGTTTTCATGTTCTAAAATATTGTCATTGTGAAATATGTGTTTACAGATGACCAGCGATACAGCTAATGCCATGGTGGTGGAGGACTCACATGCTTCTCAGCTGTCAAAGACTCAGATTAATGATTCTGCTGGTCCAAGCAACACTCCTCAACAGGTACATTCATGTTCATCACATCAGATTTAATTGTAGAGTCTCTTATAGTCATGTTTGTTTTTTCTTTTGTGTTTTTATGCAGCTAAAAGAAGGATAGCTGTTTATTGGGATGGTAATCTAGTGTAAATCAGTACAGCCAAACAGATTATTGTAAAGCACCTTTAATGGGATATTTAGGACTGATTTTAGTCTTCAGAGGAATTTTTTTCTTGGTTAACTATCACTCCATTTTGGACACTCACGACGTCCCCATAACACACCTTCAGTCAGTGTTTAACTAGACTCTGTGTTTGAAAGTTTGGAGACAACTGGTCCCCACAAGTAACTGTAACACAGTGTGTGAAATGTCCCCACATAGCCTGTTTTGGTCAAGATATGTGAGCAGAGACACAGCTTTGATGGACAGGAAGAATTATTTTACTATGAATTTAATGTTTTTTTCTCTGAAGTCTAGTATACATTTGTATGCATCTCATCGCAGGCATTTTGTCTGAACAACAAATCAATCTAATCATGTGTAATTCAGTGTGTTGAGATCAAATTTACCATTTGTTTCAAATGTTTTCATGTTCTAAAATATTGTCATTGTGAAATATGTGTTTACAGATGACCAGCGATACAGCTAATGCCATGGTGGTGGAGGACTCACATGCTTCTCAACTGTCAAAGACTCAGATTAATGATTCTGCTGGTCCAAGCAACACTCCTCAACAGGTACATTCATGTTCATCACATCAGATTTAATTGTAGAGTCTCTTATAGTCATGTTTGTTTTTTCTTTTGTGTTTTTATGCAGCTAAAAGAAGGATAGCTGTTTATTGGGATGGTAATCTAGTGTAAATCGGTACAGCCAAACAGATTATTGTAAAGCACCTTTAATGGGATATTTAGGACTGATTTTAGTCTTCAGAGGAATTTTTTTCTTGGTTAACTATCACTCTATTTTGGACACTCCACGACGTCCCCATAACACACCTTCAGTCAGTGTTTGACTAGAAGCGTCTGTTGGAGACAACTGGTATACACACTATAATGATGAAAAAATGTGCTTTATCCTGTTGCTTACAGATTGTGACAGAGTTCCCAAATGAAAATGAGACTTTTGTACCAAGACTGAGACGGACTAAAAGCATAATAGTAAGTTCTTAATTAAGTGGCAAAAATTTAACAAAACTGTTCATAGCGTTGATTAACCATGTAGAATCTGTATTGCCATATTGTTCAGAACTCATTAGCATTATGTTTAGGACTGCAATAAACTAGTGCTTTCATTTTTCACTTTTAGTTTATTACCTTCTTTCAATTGAAACATCGTTTTTTTTTCATCAGTTTTTTTTTTTGTCAGAAAACCTTTCCCAACCCAACAATTTTCAGTTTTCATTCATGTGAACAATGAAAAGAACCAAATTTTCAATCTTACAAAATCTGGACCCATAAAATATTTGTTATTTTTTGCTTGAAAAATACTTAAGCAATTTATTAAGAGTAGTTGCATATTTTTTTCTGATATACAAATCAAATTGTTGCAGCTCTACATATTTCTAATTACTTTTTTCTTTTTTTAGATGAAAGATACAGGTGTTGAAGATTCTGATGAACTCTATGATTCTATATCAGAGAGTCCAGATGATTACATTCCAGATACCTGCTCTGAAAGCGAAGAGAGTGATGCTAGCCTCAAACCAAAAAGGACAAAACGTCGGTCTCTTGGTGACATACTGTGTGTCTCTGGCTCATTGAGTCCCCCTGTCTGTGACACTACAACACCAGATGACATGAACTTTGATAGGCACAGCCTTCAATCTGAAGCCACTGGAGCAGAAGAAGAACCCTGTTCAACTCAGAACATGAATGACATAGTCGTTAGTGCATTCCAAAAAAGAGGTGGGAGTAGAGTGTACGACAAGAGGCATTATTGTGTGTATTGCTCTAAGCCTTATGCTAAAATGGCAAGGCATCTGGAAAGTGCACATCAAAATAAATCTGATGTGGCCAAAGCTCTAAGCTTTACAAAGGGTTCCAAGGAGAGAAAACAGCAGCTTGATTATATTCGCAATAGAGGAAACTATGTTCACAATGCTGATGTTATGGAGTCAGGAAAGGGGGAACTTGTGCCATTTAAACGACCACCTAAAGAAGCGCAGGGAACAGACTTCATACACTGTGCATACTGCCAAGGACTTTTTACAAAAAAGGTCCTGTGGCGGCATATGCGTAGTTGTAGACTTAGACCTGGATCAGTCACCCCCAAACCAGGAAAGAACCGTGTTCAGTCCATGTGTACATACACCGGGCCTGTGCCTTCACACATCAGTAAACAACTGTGGGGAGTACTCAGTGCGATGACTCCGGACCCAATCACAGATATAGTAAAAGATGACAAAGTCATTATTGAAGTTGGGCAACACTTGTTAAACAAAGGTGGGACATCAGCCAAAAATCAAAAGTGTGTGCAAGAGAAGATGCGAGAAATGGGAAGGCTGATTCACCATGCCAGGAGAGTCACCACCTTAAAAAACATGGAAGACCTCATAAATCCAAAGAAGTACATGGAGACAGTCAAAGCAGTCAAGGTAACATGTGGGTATGACAGTGAAACAAACAAGTTTTTGATTCCATCACTAGCAATTAAACTTGGGAATACCCTGGTCAAAGTAAGCAATCTCACAAAAGCTCAGGGTTTAATCCTAAACAACAAAGAGCTTGTAAAGAATGCAAGTGAGTTCCAAGATGTCCATAGGGAAAAGTGGAATGAGATGATCTCGGCTACAGCATTGAGGAACATCAGGGAAGCAAAGTGGAATGTGCCAGCTCTCATGCCCTTTACCGAAGATGTCCCAAAAATGCATGTGTATCTCAGTCAAGTGCAAGATGAGTGCTCCAATTCACTCTCTCAATGTCCCTCTGCAAAAACCTGGAGTGAGTTGGCAAAGGTGTGTCTGACCCAGATCATTCTCTTTAACCGTCGCAGGGAAGGAGAGGTGGCAAGCATGCCCTTATCTGCATTTTCATGAAGAGACACTTGTGATCCGCATGAGGATGTGGACTGGGCACTCTCGGGAAGTGGAAAAAAAACTCTGTAGACACTTCTCAAGGATAGTCATTAGGGGAAAACGTGGTCGCCCGGTTCCAATTCTTCTGACTCCAAAAAATGCTGTATGCATTAGAACTGCTTGTTAAGCAGAGAAATGCTTGTGGGGTTCTTAAAGACAATAGTTACATGTTTGCAAGACCAGGAGCTATGACACATTTCCGAGGTTCAGACTGTATCCGTGGCTTTGCAAAGCTGTGTGGTGCTAAGTGTCCCAAGGCATTGACATCTACAAGACTCAGAAAGCATGCTGCAACCCTTTCCATGGTGCTGAACATGACAGACACAGAGATGGACCAGCTGGCGAACTTTCTTGGCCATGACATAAGAATCCATCGTGAGTTCTATCGACTCCCTGAGAAGACCCTGCAACTCGCCAAGATCAGCAAAGTGCTAATGGCACTCGAACAAGGAAGATTAGCTGAGTTTCATGGCAAGAACTTGGATGAAATTGGGATTGATCCAGATGGTGAGTTGTTTTATTAAGGTTTTTTTGTTTTGTTTTTTCTGTGTCTACAGTTTGTTCCTTTTTGTTTGGTCACATTTCTAAGCTGTGTTTTGTATGACTTCCACAGAAAAAGTTCTGGATGATGATGAGGACGACCAGGTACAAGAGGGAAACTGTTCATCTACTGTTGACGGTATGTATTGTCAGTAAGTTAGTTTGCCTTTATTTTGTTGACGCCCCAATGCATAAAAGACTTTCAGGACCCATTGGTTAGTTAGTTAGTGAGTTAATTAGCTATATCATACCTGTTTTTAACACACTGTGATGGGTAGGGGGATGGATTGTTGTCATTACAGCATATGCATATCATCAGGGGCATACGGACTTACTGACTGGGAATTGCAACATGTCACATGAGATGTAAAAAATCAACAATCAAATCCATGGTGTACTTAAATCAAACATAACTCCATGGCAGGCTTACTTTCTTTTACTAAAATGGGTCTGCTTCTTGTCATGTTGAACACTTTTAACTTTGTTGCCTGCTCAGGTAAAGTTAACCTCACAAGTTGGATGGCTTTTACTGATGACACTTTGTTATACACCTATTATTAGTCGTAATTACCATCATCATCGGCTTAAATGGTTTCAAGAAATTTTATGCAAGTAATAGAATAAAACACTGTCACATCAATTGTCAGCATTATCAGTAAAGTTCATATCTCTCTGATAATGAATTTTGATTATTTGTCATAGAACCATCAGCAGAGGAGACACTTCCTCCTAAGGAGAGGACTGAAATGCCACCACCACCCAAGAGACAGAAACCACGATCAGATGGTGAGATACCTTCAGAAGTCAGTCCTATGAGGCCTTCCTCCATAGGTGAACTTTTTTGTATGTCTGTAATTATGTTGTAGTAGCAGTAAAAAAAACTGCAACATGGCAATATAAAACAAAACTCTGCAAGCCTTTGACCCCCTTACATGTTTGTAATTTTGTCACTGAAAAATTATAAATTCATGCCTTTTTCCTTTCAAGTCCATCAAGTATAATCACAGAAACATAGTACACACAAACATATACAGGAGGTGCATGGTGCATGCGTCAGTAGTACGTGAGGAGGGGACTAGAGGAAAGATTTCACAGTCTTACTAGCTAGGTAGCTAAGAAGTTGCAATTCTCATGAACTGTTGCTCTGCTTATAAAATAACCAATAACACAATAACAGAGTGAGCTCTTAAACCAGAAATGTCTTTACTCACCAGTTTCTCGGCAAAAGCATGCACCTAGTTATTACAATCGGACCAGATCACTAAATGCTAATGTTGTTATTTGTTGTTTCTCCATTGAGATGTTAGAGCCTCTGCAGTAGACTAATGTAGATTTTGCCAGAATTCCAGCTCACAATCTTCATGATACTTTCAATTACAAGCTTGTTTTTCTGCTCACTTTAAGGTAAAGCTACCCAGAGGAAAAAAAAACCCTGGCAGCAGACAGAGGTGCAGGCAGTGGAACGGCATATGAAGCTGTTCATCACATCTTGTACGGTTCCATCAAAAATTGACTGTGAGAAGTGTCTAAAGGCCGAACCAGAAGCTCTTAAAAACCGGGACTGGCAGAATCTTAAGTTCTATGTTTATAACCGGATTACAGCTTACAAAAAGAAATGGCAAATAGTGTGATTACCAATTCTTTGGTTTTGCTGTACATGTCTCAGCAAAAGGTATACTGAACATGTTATACTTATTTCCTATGTTTTAATTTGATTGTTTGGTGCCAAAAGGGAGCACACAGTTGTTTCATGTTCCATATTTTTATTTAAAACTTAAGCAACAAGAGTTTGATTGTTGTGAATTTGATTTGACTTTGAATTTGTTACGGTCATTTATGAAGTTGAACTTGAAATTAAAGGTTGAATTGTGCAATTCAAATGTGGTTTGATGTCGTGTTAGTAGTTTGATGCTAAATTAGTAGTTAGTAGCAGTTACATGATGTTGGTACATATAGTAAAGGGATTGATTAGTACAGTCCCCATTTAGCATGGTCAAGTAATTTGTGTAAATTATGCTAAATATTATGTTAATGAGGTCCCCATCAGCCATGTTCACTCAATTTTTCATAGGTCCCCATATAGCATGGTGAAATCATGACTTCATCAATTCAGAGATTTGAAGTCGTGTATAAGCTAACAAAGCTATGGTGAGTGTACCTGATTTTTTTCATACCTCCAGAACCTTTAGAAAGGGTGGTCCCCACTAGTGATGATTACAAAGTTGGTCCCCATCTCCCATGGAAACCAGTATGTAGTGTGTGTGTGTGTGTGTGTGTGTGTGTGTGTGTGTGTGTGTGTGTGTGTGAGTGAGTAAGGGAGAGACAGAGAGGGGAATGTTTGTGTGTGTGTAGCTTAATTTGTAATATTATAAATTTTTTTATTTATACCACAACTACCTTTATTTTTTTAAATACAGCAAGTACGTGTCAGACACTCTGTGCATGAAGTCAAAAAAACTGGTTAGAGCCAGCTGACAGTTTAAAAAAAATTTAGAGAGAGGAGAGTGTGTGTGTGAGCAATGAGCATTTTTATTCAATCCAAGCATTCTATTCAGTATAATACTCATACTCGGCAAAAATGCTTTATCCGCACCGGATACTCGTTTCAGCCGAGTATCCGGCTCAACTCTAGTCCAAACTGCTTTTTTTCTTTACCCAACCAGATGAAGTAGGCACGAGTGATGATGATTCCAGTGAAGAAACCATTGCTGACCTACATCAACATAAAGGTATCCTGACAGAATGTGATAATACCTTTAGGTTATGACACACAGTAGAGACCTGATGATAGTGTTAGATGGGCTCAACGGAACAGTGGCAAAGGTTTTAAATAGCAGCAAGAAATAGTGAATGAGAGGAGACAACTAAGAAAGCAACAGAGTACATTTGTTAAAATATGGTCATTATGTCCTAAGTTGTATATGGTGTAATGTAAATGCTCCGTACTTGTATAGCGCCTTTCTAGTCTTTTCGACTACTCAAAGCGCTTTTACACACTACATCTGCATTCACCATTCACACACACATTCACTCATTGAGCCTAAGCTCCGAGCGGAACTAACATTCACACACACATTCATACACTGGCGGAACAGCCGCCAGGAGCAGTTCGAGGGTTCAGTGTCTTGCCCAAGGACACTTCGACATCGCAGCCTGGGGAGCCGGGATTGAACCGCCGACCTACCGATTAACGGCCAACCAGCTCTACCTCCTGAGCCACAGCCGCCCGTAGTAAAAGTAATGTATGCAATGCTGTACTGTTCTGTGTTATGCATATGTTTATGCCACAAGAGGGCACTAAAGTACAGGCTATGGAGGATGCGTTTGTATTATTATTATGTTTGTCCAAATTGATTTACCGTAGTTCATCTTCGGGCTGTATGACCCGTGAGACTGATGTGTCTACAGCTAAAATAAAAATGCCAAGAACGGCTAAAGATGATTCATTTTCTCCGTCCATTCTTTTCTTCTGAATGCAACGCTAGATGGAACATAAATCAACAGGTTATGGGCCCAGGAGTCGTTCGGAAGATAAGTCTGTCGTTTTCCACCGTGTAGAAAGTCGCAACGGACCGCGTGCTAACGGATTGCTGGCTGAGGAAAAATAGTAAGCCAACATGACGAACAACGAAGGGCGTGCAGATTGCCCTCGATTGACGTTCGGCGGAGATGAGACTAAGTATGAGCTTTGGGAGACCAAAATGTTGGGACATTTTCATTTGTCAGGGCTAAAGAACACGGTGCTGAGAGAACCGGTGTCAGAAGCCGAGATAGCAGCGGATCGCGGAGAAAACGCTGGCGCATATGCAGAGTTGATTTTACTACTTCGATGACAAAAGCCTCTCATTAGTTATGAGGGATGCTTAGCGATGGAAGAGAAGCTCTGAGAATATTGAGAGAATATTATGCAGGGAAGGGAAAGCCCGGTATAATCAACTTGTACACCACGTTGACATACGCTTCTGAAGGCAAATGATGAAAGTGTAATGGACTATATTATTAGAGCAGAAACCGCCATTACAGCGCTGCGGAACGCGGGTGAAAGCGTTAAGAGAGCGGACTGTTAGTGGCCATGGTCTTAAAGGGATTGCCTGAGAGTTTTAAGCCATTTGCGATACATGTGGCTCACACAGGCGATGCAATCACGTTTGCAGAATTTAAAGACTAAGCTCACGTAATTTTGAAGAGACAGAAGATAAAAGCAGCTGAGTCAAGCGACTGTGTGATGAAGACTCAAGGGAAAGCTGGACGGCGACCCGCCAAGGCAAACGCGCGTGGCTGGACCAAGGACGACACAGAGGCGGTGTGTTTCAAGTGTGGCACCAAAGGCCACAGAGCGAAAGTATGTCGACAGAAAACATGGTGTAGTTTTGCAGAAGTGACACACACAAAGACGCCACATGTAGGCGTAAGAACAAAAGGATGGTGCGAGTAAAGCCTCAGAAGAAGCAGAAGACTACGTGTTCAAGATGAGAGACGGAGGGACCAGTATCCAGCGACAGCCGGCGTGTAACATCCAGGAGAGGGGTCTGATGGTGGACACGGGAGCTACCTCTCATATCATCACAGACATAACCCTGTTCAAGAGCTTCAACAGCGCTTTAGGCCCGAAACGCACAGTGTCGAACTGGCAGATGGCACCCGATGCAGTGGGATCAGCTCAGCGGAGGGGAAATGCTGAAGTTTCTCTCACAGACAGTGGAGGACAGCGACACAAAGCAGTGCTGAAAGGCGCTTTGTTCAGTACCGTCGTACCCCAGAGCATCTTCTCAGTGAAGGCAGCGACAACAAGCGGGGCTACGGTTGTCTTTAAAGAAGATAAAGACGCCCTGATAGCCAGAGACGGTACCAGATTCAACATACACGTGTATAGTAGGTTGTATTATCTGCATACTGAAGATGAGTCTAATGATAAGTGTAATGCATGTCACGACATACAAACATGGCACGAGATATTTGGCCACTGTAACTATGACGATGTTCTTAGGCTGCAAAATGTTGTGGAAGGTATGGAAATCAAGGGCAAAACAGGCAGACCTGAACAAGAGTGTGAGGTGTGTATTAAGGGAAAGTTTGCCCAAACCAGAAATAGAGACCCTGATGCCAGAGCAAAGGCTCCCTTACAGATGGTACACACAGACCTAGCAGGTCCAGTAGCTACAGAGTCGATAGATGGTTACAAATATGTGCGGTCATTTACTGACGATTACTCCAGCGCTGTGTTTGTATATTTTCTAAAGAAGAAAAGTGACGCAGTACAGGCTACTAAAAGTTCTAGCAGATGTATCCCCTTACGGAAAGTGAGGTGTATCAGATCCGATAGCGGAACCGAAGTTTACGTCGCGGTGATTTTCAAGCACTATTGAGGGAAAACAAGATCAGACATGAAGCGTCAGCTCCGTATTCCCACACCAGAACGGAACTGCAGAAAGGGGTTGGCGTACTCTTTTTGAGATGGGTAGGTGTATGATAATTGAAAGTGTACTACCGAAGCAGCTATGGAACTACGCGGTACAAACAGCAGCAATGGTACGCAACAGGTGTTTTAACAGGCGTACAGGGCAGACTCCTTATGAGTTGCTGACAGACAAGAAGCCTAACGTATCTAAAATGCAAAAGTTTGGGTCTGTATGCTACACGTACAAACAGGACAAGGGAAAACTTGATTCCAGATGTGACCAGGGGCGTTTTGTAGGTTATGACAAGAACAACCGGCGTATTTGGTGTATCATCCAGATACAAATAAAGTACAGAAACATAGGCTAGTGAAGTTTGTGAGCAAGGCAGCTGTGGAAAAACAAACACAGACAGATGAGACAGATCCAAGCGATGACTATGACAGTGTAAGACCGGGACTACTGAGTCCACAGAGTAGGAGTACAGAAAATGCTCCCGAGTCAACTGTACAGGGTAGAAATGTACATGATAGTCCAGGTGCAGTAGCGAGGTGTAGTGACCAAAATCAAACACAACAGAGTGTGACATGTGATGAACCCGAGAGTAGGAGGTATCCGACTAGAGAAAGAAAAACACCGAGCTACTTAGATGACTTCGTAACTGAAGATAGTGATAGTGATGAGGTTCATATCACGGTAGACTACTGCTGTAGAGCGGTGTGTGGCATTCCACAGACTTTTGAGGGAGCAATGGAGTCAGCTAATTCAAAAGAATGGATAAAAGCCATGGATGAGGAAATTCAGTCTTTAAATGAGAACAAAACTTTCACCCCGACAACACTGCCAATAGGCAAGAAAACAGTGGGGGGTAGATGGGTTTACTCCATCAAGACTGATGTAGACGGAAAAGACAAATTCAAAGCACGGTTTGTGGCTAAGGGATACAGCCAGAGAATGGGAATAGACTATGGGGAGACATTTTCACCCACGGCAGATTTAACAAGTGTAAGGGTGGTGTTACAGAAAGCAGCGCAGGAGAATTTACTCCTGCACCAAATGGACGTGAAAACAGCGTACTTACACGCGCCCATAGACTGTGAGATCTACATCAATCCACCAGAGGGTTATCAAGAGAAAGAGGGTATAGTTTATAAACTAGAGAAATCCCTTTATGGTCTTAAACAATCTGGGCCGGAACTGGAATAGGGTTTTGCACGACTGTCTGAATGAGGATGGGTTCACACAAAACCCAGCCGACCACTGTGTTTATGCTAAAGAGTCAAGAGAAGGAAAGGTGATCATGATCATATGGGTCGATGACTTGATCATTGCAGCAAGTAACGAAGAGAGACTGAAAAAGGTGAAAGAGATGCTTGCAGAAAAGTTTAAAATGAAAGATCTGGGTGAACTCAAACATTTTCTGGGTATCGATTTCAGTCAGTCAGACGGGTGTGTAAAGATGTCACAGGAGAAGTACACTAATAAGATACTACAGCGTTTTAATATGCAAGACTGTAGGACCAGAGAAACACCCTGTGAGCAAAAGCTCGAGTATACTGCGGATGCAGTAAAGATGGAAGATAGCAGGGTGTACAGAGAAGCTATGGGAAGTCTTATATACCTGACTACGTGCACCAGACCAGATTTGAGTTTTGTGGTGAGCAGATTATCGCAGTATCTTGCTGAGCCCTACGGAGGAGCAGTGGGTCACTGTGAAGCGCGTGCCGTTATCTCAAAGGTACAGCAGAAAAAGGGTTAAGTTTTAGGAGAAGCGACAATGAAAAGCTAGGTATAAAGGCCTACAGTGATGCTGATTGGGTGGCTGAGACCGGTGACAGACGCAAGTACCACAGGATACTGTGTGAGCATAAGTCAGAACAGCTCTCTAGTTTCGGTGGAAGACTAGAAAGCAACCTCACGGTTGCATTATCAACGTGTGAGGCAGAATATATGGCACTGGCTTCAACCATACAGGAGTGTCTATACCTAGAGCAGTTACTGGGAGGTATAGATAGCTATGAGTACACACAAGCGATAGTATATGAGGGACAATCAGGGAACAATCAGCTCTTGCCAAAAATCCTGTAAACAGGCGGAGGTGTAAACATATCGACATAAAGTACCACTTTATTAGATCTACTGTAAGTGAGGGAAGAGTGACTTTGATGTATTGTTCTACTGATGACATGATTGCTGATGTAATGACCAAACCTGTGAATAAGTTGAAACTGAAGAGGTTTGGACGTGAAAACAGCGTACTTACACGCGCCCATAGACTGTGAGATCTACATCAATCCACCAGAGGGTTATCAAGAGAAAGAGGGTATAGTTTATAAACTAGAGAAATCCCTTTATGGTCTTAAACAATCTGGGCGGAACTGGAATAGGGTTTTGCCGCGACTGTCTGAATGAGGATGGGTTCACACAAAACCCAGCCGACCACTGTGTTTATGCTAAAAGAGTCAAGAGAAGGAAGGTGATCATGATCATATGGATTCGATGACTTGATCATTGCAGCAAGTAGACGAAGAGAGACTGAAAAAAGGTGAAAGAGATGCTTGCAGAAAAGTTTAAAATGAAAGATCTGGGTGAACTCAAACATTTTCTGGGTATCGATTTCAGTCAGTCAGAGCGAGATTGTGTAAAAGATGTCACAGGAGAAGTACACTAATAAGATACTACAGCGTTTTAATATGCAAGACTGTAGGACCAGAGAAACACCCTGTGAGCAAAAGCTTCGAGTATACTCGCGGATGCAGTAAAGATGGAAAGATAGCAGGGTGTACAGAGAAGCTATGGGAAGTCTTATATACCTGACTACGTGCACCAGACCAGATTTGAATTTTGTGGTGAGCAGATTATCGCAGTATCTTGCTGAGCCTACGGAGGAGCAGTGGGTCACTGTGAAGCCGCGTGCCGTTATCTCAAAGGTACAGCAGAAAAAGGGTTAAGTTTTAGGAGAAGCGACAATGAAAAGCTAGGTATAAAGGCCTACAGTGATGCTGATTGGGCGGCTGAGACCGGTGACAGACGCAGTACCACAGGATACTGTGTGAGCATAAGTCAGAACAGCTCTCTAGTTTCGTGGAAGACTAGAAAGCAACCTACGGTTGCATTATCAACGTGTGAGGCAGAATATATGGCACTGGCTTCAACCATACAGGAGTGTCTATACCTAGAGCAGTTACTGGGAGGTATAGATAGCTATGAGTACACACAAGCGATGAGTATATGAGGACAATCAGGGAACAATCAGCTCTTGCCAAAAATCCTGTAAACAGGCGGAGGTGTAAACATATCGACATAAAGTACCACTTTATTAGATCTACTGTAAGTGAGGGAAGAGTGACTTTGATGTATTGTTCTACTGATGACATGATTGCTGATGTAATGACCAAACCTGTGAATAAGTTGAAACTGAAGAGGTTTGCAGGTGCTTGTGTTTTCTGATTGATGTGTTTAACAGAAGTTCACATTCATTTCATTTTATTTATTTTCTTTACTTGTTTAAGAATATAACAACCTGAGTACAAGTGGGGGTGTTAAAATATGGTCATTATGTCCTAAGTTGTATATGGTGTAATGTATGCAATGCTGTACTGTTCTGTGTTATGCATATGTTTATGCCACAAGAGGGCACTAAAGTACAGGCTATGGAGGATGCGTTTGTATTATTATGTTTGTCCAAATTGATTTACCGTAGTTCATCTTGGGCTGTATGACCGTGAGACTGATGTGTCTACAGCTAAAATAAAAATGCCAAGAACGGCTAAAGATGATTCATTTTCTCCGTCCATTCTTTTCTTCTGAATGCAACGCTAGATGGAGCGTAAATCAACAACATTATTAGAGTTACAGTAGATCAGGAGTATTCAATTAGAATTCAAAAAAGGTCCTGTTGGAGAAAATTTCCTGAAGCAAATAGTCCATGGGCCAGATCAGATATTGGTACCATCTGGGTGGGCAAAACCATACCTATACTAAATTGTTTATGGGGTTAAACAATTTAGTAATTGTTCACTTTTATACTATTTTAGAATTAGTCATTTCCTACTTTTATGTATTAGAATTATTTTGGAAAAAAACACAAGCGTCCAAAACCGTAATCAGTGATCTAATATTAATCCCAAGCAAACTAAAATATATTGTACATATTAGTAGGCATAATCAAGTCGATATCTTTGAATTGAACATTGTTTTGAGATGTAAAAAATATAAAAGAAAAGAAAAATAACACATGTATTGTTGACACTGTCCGTATGCTCATGTACAAGACGACAAACAGGGACCTACTGAACATCATTGTTCCATAGTGCTTAGCTCCACAGAGTACCTTTAATGGAGACACACAGATCTGGAAAATGAAGATGAGGCAGATGTCCAGTCCAACGTTGATCTCCTGGAAAATTGCTGGCAGAATCCGTTCAGTCCAGAACAAGAAGAGTTTGTCAGTCTGTCAACTGCAACTGTAGCCCCACCTGATGTGGCAAATGACCTATTGGAGGCCAAGAAGATTGGAGAAGAGGCTTACCAAAATTTCAAGACAGAACGTCTGAAAAAAAAGAGTGACACATTTCTACGACATGATGACCAAGAAAAAGCTGAAAACATTCTCAGAGATCAAGAAGAAGCAACGCAGCCAGGAGCAAGCCAAGCAGGTAGTCTTGAAGGCCGACAGAAACCGCTTTGGTCACATGATCTTGGTGGCGCAGAGCCGACAACTACACAGTGATGTCTTGTCTCATCCTCCTGGACCTCTGCCTTAGGCCCTAGCTAACTGAGGGATGGGTCTCTACACAAGACAAACAAAGAAGCTTTGGCCAGAGAGTTGGAGAAGAGCGTGTCCCCAGCTGAGGAAATCCCAGAGCCATCGACAACCGTCATTGATGGAATGAGCCTGTTACAGAAACTGAAGGGCCAAGACACAAGACCTTTGCGTAGTTGGCTGTCACAGCTCTGGACAAGGTGCTGCACGAAGGGGGGGAAGAGGCAGCCTATAGATTTTATCTTTGATGTGTACAAGGACATGTCAATCAAAGATGCTGAGCGGACTAAAAGAGGCACAGACACAGGAATTCAGTTCAAAAACATTGTGTCAGGCCACAAGATCCAGCAGTGGAGGAGACTGCTCTCCAGTGCTACCAACAAGACAAGCATGATCGCCTACTTGGTTGAAGAATGGAAAGAGCCCAAACACAGAGAGAAGCTCCAAGACAAGACTCTGTACCTC
This sequence comes from Lepomis macrochirus, assembly GCA_024633595.2. Classification (NCBI taxonomy): domain Eukaryota; kingdom Metazoa; phylum Chordata; class Actinopteri; order Centrarchiformes; family Centrarchidae; genus Lepomis; species Lepomis macrochirus. The sequence goes on from JALXJV020000003.1 coordinate 1,249,395, forward strand.
ACATGTCACATGGAAAGCACCGGAGGGCAAGGAAGAGTTTGCAGCTGTGAGGTATTTACACTTTTTCTTACTCCTTTCTTACTCTTGTTGTGCTATCACCTTGCACTTTTACTGACCACTCTACTAGAATCTGAAGGCCGGCTGAGCGAGCACAAACAACTGGGTGTGTGTCCCACCCACTGAAACCAACCTTTTGTCTTGGTAATCTGGGGGGCAATCAATAGCCCATAACAGAGGGTACTTATACTCCTGCTGCACTCTCAAACTCAGGAAAGCACCGGAGGGCAAGGAAGAGTTTGCAGCTGTGAGGTATTTACACTTTTCTTACTCCTTTCTTACTCTTGTTGTGCTATCACCTTGCACTTTTACTGACCACTCTACTAGAATCTGAAGGCCGGCTGAGCGAGCACAAACAACTGGGTGTGTGTCCCACCCACTGAAACCAACCTTTTGTCTTGGTAATCTGGGGGCAATCAATAGCCCATAACAGAGGGTACTTATACTCCTGCTGCACTCTCAAACTAAGGAAAGCACCGGAGGGCAAGGAAGAGTTTGCAGCTGTGAGGTATTTACACTTTTCTTACTCCTTTCTTACTCTTGTTGTGCTATCACCTTGCACTTTTACTGACCACTCTACTAGAATCTGAAGGCCGGCTGAGCGAGCACAAACAACTGGGTGTGTGTCCCACCCACTGAAACCAACCTTTTGTCTTGGTAATCTGGGGGGCAATCAATAGCCCATAACAGAGGGTACTGATACTCCTGCTGCACTCTCAAACTCAGGAAAGCACCGGAGGGCAAGGAAGAGTTTGCAGCTGTGAGGTATTTACACTTTTTCTTACTCCTTTCTTACTCTTGTTGTGCTATCACCTTGCACTTTTACTGACCACTCTACTAGAATCTTAAGGCCGGCTGAGCGAGCACAAACAACTGGGTGTGTGTCCCACCCACTGAAACCAACCTTTTGTCTTGGTAATCTGGGGGGCAATCAATAGCCCATAACAGAGGGTACTTATACTCCTGCTGCACTCTCAAACTCAGGAAAGCACCGGAGGGCAAGGAAGAGTTTGCAGCTGTGAGGTATTTACACTTTTCTTACTCCTTTCTTACTCTTGTTGTGCTATCACCTTGCACTTTTACTGACCACTCTACTAGAATCTGAAGGCCGGCTGAGCGAGCACAAACAACTGGGTGTGTGTCCCACCCACTGAAACCAACCTTTTGTCTTGGTAATCTGGGGGGCAATCAATAGCCCATAACAGAGGGTACTTATACTCCTGCTGCACTCTCAAACTCAGGAAAGCACCGGAGGGCAAGGGAAGAGTTTGCAGCTGTGAGGTATTTACACTTTTCTTACTCCTTTCTTACTCTTGTTGTGCTATCACCTTGCACTTTTACTGACCACTCTACTAGAATCTGAAGGCCGGCTGAGCGAGCACAAACAACTGGGTGTGTGTCCCACCCACTGAAACCAACCTTTGTCTTGGTAATCTGGGGGCAATCAATAGCCCATAACAGAGGGTACTTATACTCCTGCTGCACTCTCAAACTCAGGAAAGCACCGGAGGGCAAGGAAGAGTTTGCAGCTGTGAGGTATTTACACTTTTCTTACTCCTTTCTTACTCTTGTTGTGCTATCACCTTGCACTTTTACTGACCACTCTACTAGAATCTGAAGGCCGGCTGAGCGAGCACAAACAACTGGGTGTGTGTCCCACCCACTGAAACCAACCTTTTGTCTTGGTAATCTGGGGGCAATCAATAGCCCATAACAGAGGGTACTTATACTCCTGCTGCACTCTCAAACTCAGGAAAGCACCGGAGGGCAAGGAAGAGTTTGCAGCTGTGAGGTATTTACACGTTTTCTTACTCCTTTCTTACTCTTGTTGTGCTATCACCTTGCACTTTTACTGACCACTCTACTAGAATCTGAAGGCCGGCTGAGCGAGCACAAACAACTGGGTGTGTGTCCCACCCACTGAAACCAACCTTTTGTCTTGGTAATCTGGGGGGCAATCTCAGCTGGGTGTAATCAGTCTGAATGCGCCACACCTGTATGCAATTAGACTCGCACTACTTAACCTATTGCTGAAGCGTCAGCGTAAGCGTCTGCTCCTTGGGTAAAGACCAGCGAGTCTTCCTGTGCGAGTCCACCGAGCAAGGCCACCCACAAGAGCAGCGTCTTTCCTTCCATAAGCACTTCTACTCACCTAAAGCTGTTGGCCAGAACTGCACCCAGGCCATGTGCTACCATACTATTCCTCTTGTCTCCAGTAGACACAAGAGGTATCGTGTCTTCAGGCACAGAAATAAGGCACTCCTTAAGCCTTTAAAACAGACACCGCCCACATCTGTTTACTTCTCTGTTGGATCATGGAACTGCCAATCTGCAGTTAACAAAGCTGACTTTATCACTGCTTATGCTAACACATTATCTCTTGGGATACTGGCTCTCACTGAGACCTGGATCAAACCAGAAAACACCGCTACCCCTGCTGCCCTGTCCACCAACTACTCTTTCACCCATACCCCCCGATCATCTGGGAGGGGGGGTGGGACGGGGCTCTTAATTTCCAACAAATGGAAATTATCCTCCTCCCACTGCCTCTCCACAGGCGTGCCCCAAGGCTCAGTACTAGGGCCCCTTCTCTTCTCAATTTACACCACCTCACTTGGGCCGATCATTGGCTCACCGCGGCTTCTCTTACCACTGCTACGCGAGGCGATACGCTAACTCTATCTATCCTTCCCGCCAGGCGATCCCACTGTCTCGGCGCGGATTACAGACTGTCTCTCAGACATATCTACATGGATGAAGGCCTGCCACCTTCAACTAAACCTCTCCAAGACTGAACTCTTGGTCATTCCAGCCAAGCAATCCATCTACCATAACATCAAGCTACAAATTGACTCCTCAACCATCACTCAAACCAAGGTGGTGAGAAACTTGGGTGTCTTGATTGATGATCAGCTGTCATTTTCAGACCATGTAAGCTGCTGTCTCTAAGTCATGCCGCTTTGCTCTATACAACATAAGGAAAATCAGGCCCTACCTCACTCAGTATGCCACCCAGCTTCTGGTACAGGCCATGGTTATCTCTCGCCTCTTGCCCTATTGCAACGCCCTCCTGGCAGGTCTTCCAGCTTGTGCTGTAAAACCCTTACAAATGGTTCAGAATGCAGCAGCGCGTCTGGTCTTTGATCAGCCCAAAAGGACTCATGTCACTCCATTACTCAGTGACCTTCACTGGCTTCCCGTGGCCTCCAGAATTAAATTCAAGTCACTAATGCTTGCATACAGAGTGACCACTGGGTCTGCACCCATCTACCTAAACTCCATTATACAAACCTACGTTCCTTCTCAGCCCTCTACGGCTCCTCCAATGAGCGAGCCTGGCTCTGCCAGCCCTTCACCTAAAGCGATCCCAGTCCGGTTGTTGCATCGGTGACACCACGATGGTGGAGCGAGCTACCACGCGCCATCAGAGCAGGCGTCCCTCTCTAACTTCAAGAAGCTCTTGAAAACTCATCTCTTCGAGAACACTTCCTCTTATAACACCTCTAACTAACTAACCTCTAACATGCACTTCCTGTGCCCTTCTTCTTCTATCCCTATAATTATCTTGTATTGACTGCACTTTTTTGTTCTGATTGCACTTTCTGTTAACTCTTACTTCCTTCCCTATATTTACCCATTGATGTGATATGTACTATGAGCTCTTACTAGGATTTATTGCTGCTCTTACTAGTATGTATTGTCAGTTGTTAGATCTGTATTTGATGCTCTGTTGATACTTGTAAGTTGTTCCTCAAATGTAAGTCGCTTTGGATAAAAGCGTCTGCCAAATGAGTAAATGTAAATGTAATGTAAATGTGCCGAAGACTGCTTCAAGCTGGATAAAGAGCACTGGGAAGAGGCAACAGAGCCTTCAGCAGAGATATCCCATGCCCACTGTTCCAGAAGAGCGGCACCCAGAACAGAATGAGGTACATTGACATATCCAAATTGCGCCAGTCTCTTGGCAGCAGTTCCGCAGATGCCCTGCTCGGCATGCATGCCTTCACTGGCTGCGACACTGTCAGTGCATTTGCGGGACGTGGAAAAGTGGGTGCCCTGAAACAGATGAAATCACAGGAAGATTGCCGGGAAGCCTTCCTGGAGCTCGGTCGGTCATGGGCTGTGTCTGATGAGCTGTTCGAGAAGCTGCAGGCAACCACCTGTAAAACGTATGTGCCATCAACCAGCATTGCAGAGGCCAACGCCCTTCGCTACCAACTATTCTGTGTCAGGCGAGGAGAGGTTGAATCCAGCCAGCTTCCTCCATGCGAAGATTGCCTCCTCATGCACGCCATCCGAGCCAGCTACCAGGCTGCTATCTGGAGGCGGTCTTTGCAAACCATGCCGCCTGTGCCGAGTCCCAAGGAGCATGGGTGGAACACAGATGAAGACGGGCAGCTGACAATCCAGTGGATGCGAGGCACCCCAGCACCTGATGCCGTCCTGCAGCTTTTATCCTGCAAGTGCACCAGGTCATGCAAGCTACCTGATTGCACGTGCCTCGCCAACAGCCTGAGGTGCACCAACCTGTCCAAGCTGCAAACCTATACTAATCAACCTTGTGAGGAGGAGCCCGCTTCACAGCTGTCAGAGTCTGATACCGAAGACGATGATGACTAGTACTTTATTGAAATTTTGTGATGATTTTGTAATGACCATTGTTTTCACCATACATTAAACATTGTGGTTTTTCTAATCTTTGACTGGCTCATCAATCATCGTCTCAGTGCTCTTTCATGATATTGTGGTATTGCGGTTTGACATGCTAATACTAATGCTAATTATTGCCTTTATCTCATTATTTCACTAATTTAGAACCTACTTTATTCGTGATGAATGAACCACTTGATTAATTATCAACTGGATGAACCAGATTATTTCCATGGAAGGTACTTTTACTATTTCTTTCACTGACAGGGGTCAGTCACTTCAAGCAGTCATAACCACTACTAAGCTGCCAGTTGGCAAGGGTTATTATTACAAACATTATCTAGGGGTGCATAGGATGTAAAAAATCGCAACTACAATTTGCCCACCCAGATGGTACCAATACGCGAAATTTTGGGTCTTGGCCCAAGGACTAAAAGGTCCAGAACATCATAACGACTAACTTCCGTTATCATTAGTGCCATATATTTGTATATTTGTATTTATATATTTAAATTGTTTTCAGATTCCCAGAAGAACACAGTACTTCCACTGGTTACATCCCAAACTTCTTCAAAGTGCTCCACTGCAAAGCAAGGTAAATACTTTAAGCATTTTGTATCCACATGACCTTTTTATAAAAATGTATTAAATTGACTAATTGCCATAAACTATCATATAACTACTAAATTATCAGTCAGGTATCGGAATCACAAGGCAAAGGCTGAGTCAAGGTACACAGAATAAAGGTCAATATAACACTGGAAACAAGCTGCTGGAAAGCTGACTGAATCAGATAAGATGAACTAGCATCCACGAAAAAGGGTAAGACAGGTGAAATATTCTAGAAAAGAGGGAACAAATTAGACAGGTGAGACCAATCAGAGTGGGGTAGGTCATCACAGAGACAGGACACGTGGAAGTTGATATAAAACAGAGTAGAGAATCAGTAAGACGGGAATACTAAACTGTGAAAAATCTATAGAACTAAAAAAACACAACTTATCAGAGAACGGATGTAACAAAAACGTTTTTTAATAAAATCCTCCATTTTCCACTTTCGCTGAGCCATTGTTTCATTTTTAATAAATGCCTTTTTTTCCCATTTTTACGACAGCTGGGAAGGTGAGAAGCAAGTGGACAGGTAACGAAGTGAAGGCTGTCGAGCGGCACATGCTTCATTTCATAACTAGCTGCAAAGTGCCAGGTAAAAAGGACTGTGACTCCTGCCTCCAGGCAGAACCAGTGGCTCTGAAAGACAGAGACTGGGTTGCAATCAAATACTACATTCACAACAGAATCATATCAATGAAAAGAAAGTTGAATTGATAGAACTTTAATTTCTTTTGAACTTATAGATGTTCACTGCATACTATTTGGAAGGGACGTTATAATCGACATCACCACAGATATCTAGTGAAAATATTTGTTTCGTTTTGACATTCTCTTGTGTTTACTGAAGGATTTCAATTGATGTTTTCTTTTACAAGCTTACATAGTTTTGACTGAAGCTGCCAAATGTTCTGATGATGATATGTATTCATGAGGGCTATTAATGATTAAGCCTTGTATTTTACACTGCCTTATGCAGTAAAGGAAAGGAGCCAAAGTTCCTAACATTTGAGGAGGGCTGCCATTTCTTAATTTTGTCAACTACTTGGTTATTTAGTTCTCTTTTGGCTAAGAAGTCAGTTTTTTGTTGTTGCTATTATTTATTAGTAATGACTGGGAAAAAGGGATGTGACCAGATGTCATGCCTGCAAGATTTCGGAAGATTAAAATGTGACGAGATTTCTTGTGTGGTTAAAAGCTCCCCAGACATTGAACATCAATACTGACTAAGGATTCATCTCTCAATGCAGCCCTAGCCCACTGAAGGTCATTTTCATACTTGCACCTATTTTGGTTAACCAATTAATACAGATAAGAAAGGCACACAGTGTTACCTCTTTCTTTCACATGAACATTTATTACAAAATGAATAAATGACAATGAGACTTACATAGACAACTGATGACATTAAAGAGCTACTAACCTTTTTAAGTTAGCCTTTTAATATCTCTGAGCTGTGCAGGTTCACTACAAAATGGTGAGCATGACTATTCAATTCTTTTAAAAGACTTTTTTTAAGTTTTAGTTTTTTTATTGTACACCTATGCTTGCCAAGTTGCAGATAAACACCCTATTTTGTGCATTACTGAGTCCTTATAAGTCACATAAACCTGAAAATTGAATGTGTATCTATGGGCTTCACAATTCACTTAAACATGAAATGTCAGTGTTTGTTGCTATGGCCTCATAAGTCACAAATACCCAAACATCTCCTAATATGTAGCATAAAAATCAGCTCTGCCCAAAATATAGCCTTAGAGAAAATCTCAACAGATGGATCTCCTTGAAGCATTGGTGGGAAATACTTAGAATACCAGGTCTGTTGGACCTTGGGAAAGGCATGTCCTAATTTTTCACATTTTTTTCACAAGTCCTGATATATCATGAAAACACGTATGTGTGTGTGTGTATTTGAGGGCTTGTGTGTTATGTATGTTATGTCTGAGGGCAAAGTTTTTCAGTAAGATCGAATGGTTCTATTTCGTATAGGCTTCACCCTCTAAGGCTATACCTATTGGGTTTACCTGTACCCATGCCTGCATGGCACTGAGAAATTTTGTCTATGCCTACCCACATCGTGGGCCTCTCCTACGTCCGCACGTTGTAGCGTAAATCAATCAATAGCCGAGTCCCAAATAGTCTCCTATCTCTTTTACTGGCCTGGTGTGGGAACACATTTTGACTAATAAAAGCCTGCTTAAATTAAACGACTGGTCTGGTTTTTATAAAAGTTCTTTTGCTGTATAAAACCTCTTAAGCCCCGCAGGTTCACCTGCTTTAGCTTTTTCTAAGCTGCTTAGATCGTTAATACAAATATTAATGTTTAAACATATGATCAATATGTCAATATGGACATGCTGAACATCTTTACATCAGTTACATTCTCCACAATACCACTGTTAAGTTCATTTAACAGCAACATCCAAGAGTCTAATACTTCTAGATTTACGGTTGTAACCTGCATGGAGAGAGGAAAAGGGAGAAAAGCACGTGCTGGTCCGCATCGACAACAGGGCTGCGGCGGCCTACATAAACTGCCATGGTGGGGTGCGCTCAGTGCAGCTGCTGGGCCAGGCGGCTGCTTCTGTGGGCGCACACTCACCTACTCTGGAGTTACAGTACGTAACTTCTTGAGTTTTGAGTAGAGAGCATCATTTTTACCTGAAAATAGGATGTTTGGCGAATTGGGTGCTTTGCCTCAAATCACATGCTTATACTCCTTGGAAGATGCAACATGTTTGGGTGTTACACTGGCTTCAGTAAGAAGTTGTTTGAACTGATACAGGTGTTGCTCAGTCATACTTTAAAGTTATAATTCCGTTTGCAAAGAAGTAAAGGGAGCAAGGACAATCTGAACTTTCTCAATTAAAAATGACATGCATGACATCCTGTAGAGTGTGTTTGATCAGGTCAAATGTATGGTGGTATATCACTGCCAAATGTTGCAAGAGGATCTTAGATTCACATAAGAGCTTATTAGATCCGTGGGAGCGTAAATGTGAACCACTTGGGAAACTGAGAAGTTAAAGGATATGAGTAAGATAAACAAAGTATTTAAGAATCTGTTATACCATTAATTCTAAAACATCTTAGGTTGCAATTGAAGAAGACCGTTAAGTTAACTGAAGAGTTTTCACAATGACCATCCAGCTCAGGATTTAAATGATGTTGCATCACACTGATCATGAGAACACACTTTATTGTGTACAACAGATCCAAACCTTGCCATATTGTGTATTAAGTGTTGCAGGAGCAGAACCAAAAAGAAGCCTATTAAGTATGAAAGAGTGTTGTTGAAAATGTAAAAATAAAAAAACATTTACACACACTTCTTGTAGTTACTGTTTTATGTTACTGTGTTTTACTTAGTATTGATACCATTATCAAGACAGTTTAATGATCCATGTCTAGCGATATTTTTCTATTATTTGGTGGAAAGACAAGACCCAGCTGCGGCTGGAGTCAGTGCTGTTCCAACCTGGAGCCAGTGGAAGGTGCTGCATTTTTCCTTTTACTAGTGTGCAATGCCGTTTTGCATGTTCAGCCATCCCAGAAAGTAAAAAACTGACCAAATGACAAATTAACTGAACAAAGGTGTGAGGACAGCCTGTACAACATGCGATAACATTATTCAGTATTAAGATGATCTGACTTCCAATAAAGTGTAAAAAAAAAGTGTGCATATAAGCTGGATGTTTTTAAATTAATTACAGGATTAGAGGGCAGAAGGACAGAAGATTGTTGATTATTACCCTATGTTACGAGATACAGGCACAGATATGCCTTACGTAAGTTTGTTTTCCCTTATATTTACCAGCTGTGGGTGGGACGGCAACAAGAAAAGCAACTTTTCAAAGATCATTTCACCACAGCTGACCATCTATACCAAAATGGTGGCTCTAAAATATAAGGTCCCCAAGGAAGAGGCAGCGGTCCAAAACGAGTGGCCTCAAAGAAGACTCTCCTCTGCTTAAACAACACAGAGAGTGAGCCCGATGGTGACAGAAGCGGTTCAAGTGATTGCACCATAATTCTTGAGAACAATGATGAACTCAGCCAGGACAGTTTCAGTACAGGTGTGTGCTAAAAGCGGGAAAAAACAAAAGCGTGCTATCATAGTTCTGGGCCCTGTTTCAGAGAGCAGGCTTAACAAACTGAGCTTATCCATGAGCTCTGAGTTGATTGAGCCTGAGATGGAAAACTGAATTTTAATTTCGGTAAATAAAGGCAGAGTCTTCATCTTAATCGGGTGGAGCTAGTAATGTAGCTAGTATGAATGCTGCCAACCATGATAGGCTCTAAAACGCAGGAGTATAAGAACATTATTAGGCTACCATACAGCGTTGCTCATTAGTCATTTACCAGACTGGAATTTCCTTAATGAATGATGAAGTGCTATAGCTCATATTGATTGAACTGTAACCCGACAGGACTAAATGCTGGTGGCAATCAGCTACCTGCTTATGAAAATAGGTAGACTACAGATCAAATATAAGATGCAGTTTAGGCCTACTCATGAACCTGTGATTGTAAATTCACAGTCACACCCAGCAGGTTAGCTTATTAATTATTTTTTTGCAGTGGAAAATGTGTCTATAGGTTAAAGTTTTAAACGTCTATCTTGCTCATTTTGTATTTTATTAATGCTGTCAAAACACATTCAGACTATCAGCAGCTAATAGGCCTAAAGAAAAACTTACTTTTAAACCTTATTTAGGCCTGTTTGTTTCAGCTCCACCACAGTCATTCTCACTCAGAAACAGTCACATTATCTCCAGATGATAATGACGAAAGGAATGTTAGGACAATAGGAATGTTGCTTGTCGCCTGCAATATGAAAGATTACTGTTCATTGATCAGTTGTATAGGTTACATATTAATCAGTGATCACTGCAGTAATGTAGCCCACAGTAGGTTTTCAGTGTGACTGGCCACAGACTCACAGCGTTAAAGACAAACATAGATTTTATTCTGCGCTGAGGATAAATCCACGATGTTAAACTCAGATAAAACTGAAGTTATTGTTCTAGGCCCTAAGCACCTCCGTGACGCATTATCTAAAGATATAGTTTCCCTGGATGGCATCGCCCTGGCCTCCAGCACCACTGTGAGAAATCTTGGAGTTATCTTTGACCAGGACATGTCGTTTAACTCTCACATTAAGCAAATTTCAAGGACCGCCTTTTTTCACCTACGTAATATTGCAAAAATCAGGAACATCCTGTCTAAAAATGATGCAGAAAAACTAGTCCATGCATTTGTTACTTTTGGACTGGATTACTGCAATTCCTTATTATCAGGCTCTTCGAAAAAGTCCATTAAGACTCTTCAGCTGATCCAGAATGCTGCAGCACGTGTTCTGACAGGAACCAGTAAAAGAGATCATATCTCTCCTGTCTTAGCTTCTCTGCATTGGCTTCCTGTAAAATCCAGAATAGAATTTAAAATCCTTCTTCTCACATACAAAGCCCCTTCCCCCTCCTGTCGCTTCCTGCGGGTGTTGCTGGCTCTGGAGCTGTGGAGTCTGGATCTGTGGTTGGGAGTCTCCTGCTGCCCCCGTGTTCCTGCTCGACGCCCTCTGCTACAGTTGCAATTGCTATTACTAGTCCTATTGCTATTATTACTGTTATTATTATTATCATTAACATTACTATAAATATCTGTACCATGTTTCATTCAGTCTATAGCACCATCACCTTTATTGTCTGTACCTCTATGTGTATACTGTGTAGGTTGCCTCCCTCTGCTCTCTCTCTTGCTCTCTCTCTCTCTCTTGCTCTCTCTCTCCCCTCACCCCAACCGGTCGAGGCAGATGGTCGCCCACCCTGAGCCATGGTTCTGCTCGAGGTTTCTGCCTCTTAAAGGAAGTTTTTCCTTGCCTGTGTCAGCCTAGTGCTTGCTCTTGGTGGGAATTGTTGGGCTTCTGTAAATAACTTCAGAGTATGGTCTAGACCTGCTCTTTACAAAAGCGCTGTGAGATAACTGTTGTTGTGATTTGGCGCTATATAAATAAAATTGAATTGAATTGAATTGATGTGCAGAGATCTGTCCTTACATCCATGACAGATTGATCATAAAGCGTTTTTAAAGATGTAAATGCGTTCAGATATGTGCTTTGATAGACAGAATAAGAAAATGAAACCGTGTGTCAGACAGCCACCTCAGGCTTCATGGAAGGGGAGGCGTCGGAGAGAAAATGACGGGTTTCCAACTTACCCTGTGAACCTAACCTACTCCTGAGGAGGCGGTTAGGTTCTCCTCCTGAGGAGGTTAGGGTCCCTCATCTGAGGCTTAACATACTCAGAATTTTCTGAAACAGGGCCCTGGTTTCTGTGTGCCGGAGTACATGTGGAGATTGGCCTGTGTTTTCCCTGTTATTTTGCTTACAGTTGTTTACAAATTGCTCAATTATTTTCCTCAGGAAAAGCGTCTCCAGCCTGCCTCAGACCCCTTGCCCAAGACTTTGACTACTCCACTAACTGCATCTGCAGAGGACGTTGTTGGTAAGCCCACCATTATTCTTTGCCTGTTACCTCTGATGGTGTGTTTACATTGAAATATATTTCCCTGACTGTTCTGTTCTAGCCGGCTAGGACAGTCTGAAGATGCAGGCAAGGCACTACAAAAAATTGAGCAACATGTACAAGAATCCCAACGCAGAACCCAACCACGGCGATGTTGCCAAAATTTTGAACCCTAAGTTCAAGGCCAGGTGGGCTTTCATTGATGCAGATGTTACAAAGGAAGAAGACCGACCCACAGTAGTCTTTGAGGCATATTCATGCTTGTAAGGCACTGAAATGTAAGCTTCTTAACTTCCTTTTTTGGTACTCTGTGCTTCTGTCTGTTCAGGCTGCCCTATATTAAGCCTGCTCATTAGCTGTAATAACTGAGCACAATTTTGTCCTAGGCAGTGTATGAGTTGCGTTGCATCCTTGGTGGGACCAACCACAAATACATACAGAAAATAAAGGGAAGAATGGCAGACTTTGCTGAGTGCTAAGATGCAGTTCTGTGGTGTGTGAAAGAAGGCCCTCAAACCCCCTTTGCCCTTGGATCTGCAGGGAGGTTCTGTTCCATTTACCAAATCTATTGTTATGTCAGCGATGTTGAAATCATTGCCCTCCTCAATGACCTCCTATCACTTTCCCTTCATCAACTCCACCACCAAAGCGGCTCGGAAATGTCAGTTAGGCACTGCTTCATATCTTGAAGGTGAGAATTGTTATTTAGGCCTTTACTTTTTTTTTTATTTCAAACAAGTCAGAGGACAGAGCAATTCAAAAGATACACACCTAAATCACACACAATTATTAAATCCACACAGAATGAATAAGACAAACCTACACATTGATGAAGTGCTCTTCCTCCTCACAATGGCCCTCATTTATCAAAAGTGCGTACACCAAATTTCCAGCGTACACCTGGCGTACTCCCAAAACCACGGTGACTTTGAGTGTAACTGCCCCCGTGGATCGCAGCAAGAAGTGCAGAGAGTCTCGACTGATGTTTACGGTTCTTTATTCTCGTGGCCGTAATACACCGTGAAAACTATAAAAACATACATAGATAAAATGTCAACATTAACACCTTCATATACATCAATTTGCTAAAAATCAACATAATAAAAACAACCCTAATTAAAAACACACAAATCACTGTCACGCTAAAACTACACATTCTAAAAATAAATCACATTCTGAATTTAAACCCGTCAAACATAGCCAAACCCATTGACAACATAAACCCCTCACTCCAGCATACCTCGTTCCGCTTCCCGAGGGCGTTAGATGAAACCTTTGTTACTTCTTCTTTAAGCTGTGGCGTCTTCCGTCCATGCTTTTAGTTTTGTATGAATGTGCCACTCTTGTAAATTATAAGCACAGGGTTCATCTACCCTTAGCAGGGGTTCAATTTCGCCTAGGGCGGAAACTATACTGCCCACTGGTGGGCTCCACTAACGCTTGCATGGAGTGATGTTTTAATGCATTGCACCATATTCTCCATAAACACCTTGTATTAAGACATCAAAAAAAAACCAAACACATTTACATTTATTAAATCCAAAACCCCTTTTAAATGACTTCAAGCGGACAGTTACATTGAGATTTATCAATATGGACGTTGGTGACGGCACGCTCAAATCCTACGCCAGCTCAGGAGGTGGTGTACATGTACGCAAGTTTTGAGTTAGAGCCGAAATGCGCAGAAATCATTTCCTAACAGCACAAAATGCACTGATAATCTAAAATACATGATATATTATGACCCACTGTAACAGAAACAACGTTTGAAACATTCATTTGGGTGTTTATATTTGAGCAACACAGACTTTATACAGCCTATTGAGCAGTCAAAACATGCTTTGATTTGTATTTGGACTATTTTATCTTAGCATTCGGTGCCTTTTATTTGGGTTAGCTTTTAATAGGAAAATGTGGACCTTCAAATGAAAAGGCTATGAGCAAAAAATGTTAAAACAATGAAGAGCATAAGCGGATGGCTTGAAGCACTGAGACTGGCTGCCGAAATGGACACAGCCCCATGCCCTTTAGGTGAGGCGGGCACAGACATGTCGCACACAAAGCCCTGCATTTATTATAAGACAAACTTTATATTATGACCGCACAGCGAGCACCGACACCCCCGCTATAGGCCCCGCGTCCCCAGACTCTGGCATGCTGATCTCTGTCCATTTGTGAGTCCTGGGTCAGTGCGTAAAGCCCAGTCCCGGAGGAGATGTAGCAACTTTTTATCAGAGCAACATTCTTTCATTTGGACCTTATTTGGGACTTGACTTTGATGGGCGTTTTAGTGCTAAATCTGTCTCTTGGAGCACCACAAGTAGCCAATGTATAATTCTAGGAACAGACAAAAACTTCTAGTTTGCACGGAACGCGCTCCACAAACAGGTGGTACAGACATGGTGCAGCTCATAATTGTTTTGGACAATGTTTCATTCGGAACATAAAAGAAAAGTTACACCGCGGATGGTCAGATCCAGTCCGTGCATGTCCAGACCCGTGTCCACGCGTACCCAGGACAGCGCAGAGCACTGTTTCCCAAAGCCACAAAACATTATGAATGCTTGCTTGCTTTGCACGCTAAGGGGTACACCACCCCGTATCTGTCCGTATGTCCTCTGTTCATCAAAGTAAACGCTCAGCGAGAGGCTCTTGGCCTGCTCCTCCGGGATGAGTGCACCCTCCTCTGGGGCTGACAGCCCACTGGTCCGCTCCAGCGAGGTTGACAGCTCGCGGTGGTCCCCCTGACTCCAGCACTGGCTCTCGGGCTGGACCTGAACTATTTATGGCTCATCTGACCGCTCGTGTCTAGTTTTAAGCGCGTTGAACATTTTGTCAAAATGTCTCCAGTTTAAATCATCGAATAAAGAAGTATTAAATTGTTTCCAAATGAAAAACATCGTAATATTAAAATGCACAATATTTTTGAACATTTATGCCGGGGAGGGGCTCTAGTAGTGAAACTAAAATTTAACCTTTTTTAAATCTGAAAAAACAACATAATATTTTGTTTCTGAAGTTTTAACTTGTGGATTTCCTGCTCCAAACCATGTATTTCTTGCCGTATTCTGTCAGTCCCTGCCTTGAAGTCCTGGGTGCAGCCTCCTGAAGCTTGAATAATTGGGGCGTTTCATTCAAATTACGCACGCTTTTCAGTCACGCGATTTATCAACACCAGGTGGTGCTGCATAACCTGGATTTCAAAGGTAGCGCACAGCTTCATAAATCAGGCGCTGAGAACAGTGTAAGCATAATCTCACGCACAAAAATACGCCCGTTTCTAAGCAAGAATGATAAATGAGGGCCAATGTCTCATAAGACATTGTTTTGTTTTTACAAAGCAACTCCACGAAAACCACTGCTCTTTCAGGGAGTCCACCCACTGACATGAGCCACCGGGCATCCCGAAGGCTCTCTGAAAATGAATAAAACCCCCATATTTAAAATCATTCATTTTTATGAAAAGTGCTGCTAAAACTAACCCAGTCTATCAGTAGGTACTGGTGTTGTGCAATAAAATCCCCATAAATTAATTTATAGTACGGGCCCTGTCTAGCCCTGCCTCGTCTCTTTTGTCATTTGATTGGGTCGCCCACTCAGAGAGCATACCTGGAGATGGCTGTGGAAACATTTATATATATATATTAAAAAAATCCCCCTCTCACCCCTTGCGGGGTGGTATGTGTCATCCTCAAGCTCGGGTCCTCTACCAGAGGCCTGGGAGTTTGAGGGTTCTGGCGCAGTATCTTAGCTGTTCCTAGGACTGCACTCTTCTGGACAGAGACCTCTGATGTTTTGCCTGGAATCTGCTGTAGCCACTCTCCCAGTTTGGGGTCACAACCCCAGTGTCTCGATTACCACTGGCACCACTGTTGCTTTTACTTTCCACATCTTTTCTAGCTCCTCTTTCAGCCCTTGGTATTTCTCAAGCTTCTCGTGTTCCTTCTTCTTGATGTTGCTGTCGCTTGGTATTGCCACATCTATCACTACTGCCTTCTTCTGCTGTTTGTCGATCAACACGATGTCATCCATGTAGAGGAGGTGACTGATGATTGTTCCGCTTTGGAATCGGTATCCATAGCCAGTTTTTGTGATGATCTGGCTGAGGGGGTTCAGGCCTATGCAGAACAGCAGCGGGGATAGTGCATTGCCTTGGTATATGCCGCCCTTGATGGTGACTTGTGCAATTGGCTTTGAGTTGGCTTCCAGATTTGTTTTCCACAGCCTCATTGAGTTCTTGATGAAGGCTGTTAGTGTCCTGTTGACCTTGTACATCTCCAAGCATTCCAGTATCCATGTATGTGGCATATTGTATTGAGTCGTAGGCTTTCTTGTAGTCAATCCAGGCAGTGCACAAATTGGTCTGCCTGGTCTTGCAGTCTCGAGTGACTGCTCTATCCACCAGTAGCTGGTGCTTGGCTCCTCTGGTGTTACTGCCTATTCCCTTCTGGGCCCTGTCCATGTATTGAGCCATGTGCCTACTCATCTTAGCCGCTATGATGCCTGCCTGACAGGAGCTTCCATGTTGTGCAGAGGCAGGTTATTGGCCGGTAGTTGGATGGGATTGTTCCCTTCTGAGGATCCTTCATGATCAGGATTGTCTGTCCTTGGGTTAACCATTCTGGGTGGGTCCCATCCATCAGCAGTTGGTTCATTTGTACTGCCAGGCATTCATGGAGTGCAGTCAGTTTCTTCAGCCAGTAGGTGTGGATCATGTCAGGGCCTGGTGCTGTCCATCAGCAGTTGGTTCATTTGTTTCATGGAGTGTAGTCACTTTCTTCAGCCAGTAGGTGTGGATCGTGTCAGGGCCTGGTGCTGTCCAGCTCTCGTCCTGGCTCCCCCTTGCCGTAGCATATTTGTTGTACCTCATCAATCTCTAGTTGTGATAGGAGCTGCCGTTTGCGGATGTTAGAACACTGAGCTAGGAGTTGTTTCTTTGTCAGTGTTGATGATGGGTTTCGAAGCATCCATATTTCCCATAGTCTCTGCATATAACCCCTCTCACTGGGATTGCTTGTATAGTAGCATTGCATCAGATCCATGTTTTCTGCTCTAGTCCACGTATGTCTTGTTCCAGTAGCCCATTTCTCATCAGGTTGCCCTGGTTCCCTAGCAACTGACACGGACGGGAATCGAACCGAATATATATATATATAAAAAAAAAAATCTCCCTCTCACCCCTTGCGGGGTGGTATGTGTCATCCTCAAGCTCAGGTCCTCTACCAGAGGCCTGGGAGTTTGAGGGTTCTGGCGCAGTATCTTAGCTGTTCCTAGGACTGCACTCTTCTGGACAGAGACCTCTGATGTTTTACCTGGAATCTGCTGTAGCCACTCTCCCAGTTTGGGGTCACAGCCCCCAGTGCTCCGATTACCACTGGCACCACTGTTGCTCTTACTTTCCACATCTTTTCTAGCTCCTCTTTCAGCCCTTGGTATTTCTCAAGCTTCTCGTGTTCCTTCTTCCTGATGTTGCTGTCGCTTGGGATTGCCACATCTATCACTACTGCCTTCTTCTGCTGTTTGTCGATCAACACGATGTCTGGTTGGTTAGCCATCACCAGTTTGTCAGTCTGGATCTTGAAGTCCCACAGGATCTTAGCTCGGTCATTCTCAACTACCTTAGGAGGTGTCTTCCATTTTGACCTTGGGACTTCCAGTCCATACTCGTGGCAGATGTTCCTGTTCTCTATGACAGCTACCTGGTTATGGCGTTCCATGTACGCACTTCCTGCCTGCATCTTACACCCTGCTGTTATGTGCTGTACTGTCTCAGGGGCAACCTTGCACAGTCTGCACCTGGGGTCCTGCCTGGTGTGGTAGACCCCAGCCTCTATTGTACTCTCTTGTACTGAGTGCCTGTTCTTGTGCTGCCATGATTAGTGCCTCTGTGCTGTCCTTCAGTCCAGCCTTTTCCAGCCACTGGTAGGATTTCTTGATATCAGCCACTTCTTCTATTTGTCTGTGGTACACGCCGTGCAGCGGCTTGTCCCTCCATGACGGTTCTTCATCTTCCTTGTCCTCACCTTCGGTTTTCTGCTGCCTGAGGTATTCACTAAGCCCTTCATCTTTGGGGCCATCTTTCTGATGTACTCCTGGGTCTTTGTCGTTTCATCCTGGACAGTGGTCTTGACACTCACTAGCCCTCGGCCTCCCTCGCTACGCTTGGTGTACAAACTCAGGGTGCTGGATTTGGAGTGAAACCCTCCATGCATTGTGATGAGCTTTCTCGTCTTGATGTCAGTGGCCTCTATCTCCTCCTTTGGCCAGTTTATTATGCCAGCAGGGTATCTGATGACTGGCAGGGCGTATGTGTTGATGGCTCGGATCTTGTTTTTCCCATTCAGCTGACTTTTCAGAACCTGCCTCACTCTTTGTAGGTATTTGGCTGTGGTGGTCTTCCTTGCTGCCTCCTCATGGTTTCTGTTAGCCTGTGGCACCCCAAGGTATTTGTAGCTATCCTGAACATCTGCAATGTGGCCTTCTGGTAGTTCAATCCCCTCGGTTCTGATCATCTTCCCTCTTTTTGATACCATGCGACCACACTTGTCCAGTCCGAACGACATTCCAATGTCGTTGCTGTAGATCCTGGTAGTGTGGATCAGTGAGTCGATGTCTCGCTCATTTCTGGCATACAGCTTGATGTCATCCATGTAGAGGAGGTGACTGATGATTGTTCCGCTTCGGAATCGGTATCCATAGCCAGTTTTTGTGATGATCTGGCTGAGGGGGTTCAGGCCTATGCAGAACAGCAGCGGGGATAGTGCATCGCCTTGGTATATGCCGCCCTTGATGGTGACTTGTGCAATTGGCTTTGAGTTGGCTTTCAGACTTGTTTTCCACAGCCTCATTGAGTTCTTGATGAAGGCTGTTAGTGTCCTGTTGACCTTGTACATCTCCAAGCATTCCAGTATCCATGTATGTGGCATATTGTATTGAGTCGTAGGCTTTCTTGTAGTCAATCCAGGCAGTGCACAAATTGGTCTGCCTGGTCTTGCAGTCTCGAGTGACTGCTCTATCCACCAGTAGCTGGTGCTTGGCTCCTCTGGTGTTACTGCCTATTCCCTTCTGGGCCCTGTCCATGTATTGAGCCATGTGCCTACTCATCTTAGCCGCTATGATGCCTGCCTGACAGGAGCTTCCATGTTGTGCAGAGGCAGGTTATTGGCCGGTAGTTGGATGGGATTGTTCCCTTCTGAGGATCCTTCATGATCAGGATTGTCTGTCCTTGGGTTAACCATTCTGGGTGGGTCCCATCCATCAGCAGTTGGTTCATTTGTACTGCCAGGCGTTCATGGAGTGCAGTCAGTTTCTTCAGCCAGTAGGTGTGGATCATGTCAGGGCCTGGTGCTGTCCATCAGCAGTTGGTTCATTTGTTTCATGGAGTGTAGTCACTTTCTTCAGCCAGTAGGTGTGGATCGTGTCAGGGCCTGGTGCTGTCCAGCTCTCGTCCTGGCTCCCCCTTGCTGTAGCATATTTGTTGTACCTCATCAATCTCTAGTTGTGATAGGAGCTGCCGTTTGCGGATGTTAGAACACTGAGCTAGGAGTTGTTTCTTTGTCAGTGTTGATGATGGGTTTCGAAGCATCCATATTTCCCATAGTCTCTGCATATAACCCCTCTCACTGGGATTGCTTGTATAGTAGCATTGCATCAGATCCATGTTTTCTGCTCTAGTCCACGTATGTCTTGTTCCAGTAGCCCATTTCTCATCAGGTTGCCCTGGTTCCCTAGCAACTGACACGGACCTTGTTAACCCGGGCTGACGTCCGAGCCGGTATGCGTATGGCTCATCTGATACCATGTTGACTGCCGGTCTTCACTCTGGTCATGCACCTGAGGTCAGGGCTTCAGTAGCAGTAATATGTATGTGCATCTCCATTTACTCTTTAATAGTAAAATAAATACGTTCATTTAGCTTCTGACCTGTCAAAGGAGACCAGAATAATGTTTAAGTTCAATAATTATGTCTCTCTTTTAAACACAGTCTTTACTTTCCAGAAACTTCTGTTTAGTGAGGTTAGAGAGGATAATGATGTTATTAATAATAGGTAATCTGAAAAAAATCAATTAAAGCTGTTTATATTCTGTCGATACGCATTTTAGTTTTTGAATCAAACCAAGGAAAATCAAATATAGACAGGTTAACAGCTTTACACACATCCATTACTTTAGCTTTCTTTCAAGTTCCTTTTAAAAGCTTACCTTCTGACCTCAATTTAAATAAAGTGTTGCTGCACCTGTCATATTCCTCAGTCACTATATTGAAATCACCACATAGGATAACTTTGTACCCCACCATGAGAAGTTCCCCAAGTGTTTTAAATAACCGGGTTTATCTATCTGGAGCAGTATAAACATTTATGACATATTTTTCTCCTCTATAAACACAGTCCAGCATAAGTAAACTACCTGGAATAATATTCCTTCTAATATTAACTACCTCATGAGTTTTAAAAAACATACCAACTCCATCAGAGCTGTCTTCACCTATTGATAAAACACACATTTCCCTTTTTGCCACATGTTAGTCACTTCTACAACATCCTCATTTGTTTTTAAGCGTAATTCATGTGTGCACAAAATATCATGTCAGTTTTCAATAAATAATGGATTTTCTGTTATCTATTGGCACTCAACTGAATACTGTGAGGATTCCAGGTGGAGACAGTAAGGAAGCTCATTAGGAAGGAAAAGGAGAATGTCATGGCTATGGTGATGGTTTATCATCCAGACGTTTCCCCTTTTTTTAGTTGGGCATGAAGCTCTTCTCTTTTACTGTCTACCTTAAAAGGTGCTTCATCCTGAACCTCAAATCCTGCGGGGGCAGAAAACTCAGGTGATGAGTAAAAGGAGCCTGAGTTTCTTCCTGATGGAGAGAGAGGCCCAAAGTGGCCTGCTGTCCACCGTGAATGGGAGATACTGTCCACTGTATTCACACTGTTGAGTTTAGTTCTTCTCAATGCAGTACAATTATGTAATAAATAAAATATGCCTGTAAGCACTGTCCCCCAAGAGGTATTCTGGGAAGGAATGGCATCTTCTGGTATTGATGGCATACTACACTCTGCACTTACATTCCCAAAATATGTAGCCACAGCCCTGCATGTCATTCAGACTGAGGTAATTGGTGATGCCATCCATGATCAAGAAACTACTAACACATAACAGAAAGCAGTAGGTGAATGGAAATCATTTAAGTTTCTGGTTTAAGTTTTAATATGGATTCTTAGGTTGAATAGGGTTCTTTCAAGATAAGCAAACTTATATCAAGAAAGAGTTTAATCATACTTGAGGGATTGAGAGAACTGGGTAAGATTTTACTTAAGTTAGTGATTTCTGTCTGGTTCCAAGCCTTAATTTGCTAAAATTAAGAATACAATTCTTTTTTAAATAATATTTACTTGCTTAAATTCAGTATATTTCACTTATTATTGTGTTGTAGGAAGTTTGATTTAAGGAGTTGGATCTAATGATCAGGCTTTTTTACTTATTTAACCATCATACTCATGAGGGCCTTATTGTTTTTAGATTTAATAACTGTATTACAAGATTACTTGTTAAGTTAAAACAAGAGAAGTTATCTGTCCAGCCAGCAAGTTAATTTAAGTATTGTTCTCCCCTTAAATTTAGTGTTTTTTCTCATATTTTAGCCATATTTTAGCCTGTCTAATCCACCGCTCACCCTCCCCCTTTCAAAGAGTATATGAAAATGAAAAGAAAATGTAAGCGTGCATTGTCACAGTTTCTGCACCACAGTCCATTATACACCACATAATAGAAGAAGTTTATACAAAGGCATACTACAACATTAACAAGGGAAACACATTACTTCTCTTGGGGATTATGGACCCTTGCCAAAACTGCCCGCCAACAGTAATATCTGGCCCATGGCCAGATTTTAAAACTGTCACTACATAATGAATTTGTTGAAGAGGAGAAAAAAATTTACCAACATGGAATCAAACATGTGACCTTCTAAAGGACAACCAACTGAGCTAATCAAACACCATAACATTAATTTTAAATATAATTTCTTATATTCTTACCCACCATCTAATGGCTAAAAATTGCTCTGTTGCAAAACTTTTTTGATGATCCCTGCTGTATAATATTACTTATTCTTCTTCCTACGTATTCCTTCCTTCCTATTCAATGCAGTGATGAGCATCTACACTGCCAGAATTCTACAAGAAGAAGAAGAAGAAGAAGGCAATGTAATGACAAAACACACTGTAGAGTGCAGATGTTTGCGGCTACTACAGAACATGGCGGCACAACATGGCATTTCTGTTAATTGATCCTCACACTGAAGGAAGTTCAGTGAGGGGACACATTGAACTGAATTACTGCTTCCTTGAGGGATGCATTAAAGTGCAGAGAACGAATTTCACAACATGAATGTGTATGTGACAATAAAAGTATCTTCTTCTTCTGCTTCTTCTTCTATTACGTAAATGGTCAGACACATGCAACATTGGAACTAAGAGGTTGTATGCCAGGACGATGTCCAACTGCCAGAAGGGTCCAGACCTGTTTAAGATCAAATTCAGGGAAAGTCAGCTGATTAGGGTGGATGCCAATGTGCCAAGGTGCCAAGGTGGATGCTCATATCACCCAGCATTTTCAGTGGACGGGGATGGGAAACAGCTTCTCCAGCTCATTTACATAATGCCCAGCTGTCCTGTTGGGTAATAGATCACAATAAAACATTTTAATTGGAGCTGTCAGTGTGATTGAATGGTATTAGCAGAAAGTGCCTCTCATGGTATTGTCAGACAGTTATGAATGTATGGAAAAAATACATTCCACACAAGCTTAGTTAGCACCTCTGGATAAACTAATCTGTAAAAGCAACCTATAAAAGAGTTATTAACAGTACTGTGCTACTTCCCCCTAGGCAGTAAGAGCGGAACTTGGAATACGATGCAAGAGCAGTGCAGACAAAGGAACACACACAGGACAGCAGAGAGAGGGAGAGGACATACATTCAGGCTCTGGCCAGAACAGCATCTCAGTGACTAATCGGTAAATCCCTGTAATGCAGCAGAACTGATGATCCGACACAGCAGAGGTAAGAATCAAAGAAATATGCAGTGTGTGTTTCTGTCTCTTACTCTCTTACTGTTTTCTGCAGTTGCAGTCATGGGGCACAGTGTGTGTGCATGTGTAAGAGAGAGAGAAAGCGAGCAAAGCAGAGAGAGTACTAGATCTTGTTATTGCAGACTGGAGGCGAAGGTTATACGCCTAGCATTTTAGTGCTGTCCTGTCCTTGTGTCCTGTGCATGTATGAGAGAGCCTGTTTGTACCTGTGTGTCTGGAACATATTATATTAACATGATTTGTTACAGTCTTCCTGCCATCAGATGGAGTGTGTGTGTGTGTGTGTGTGTGTGTGTGTGTGGGACCATAACAGCTTCAACGAGCTGTGTCATCGCATCTTGACAGTGTACTCTAAAGCCGCAGTCCCCCAAACCCAACCCACACACACTCCATAGCACCCTCTGCCATTTTTGTTCTCCCTATCCTACTAGTTTATCTCACTATGATTCTGCAAGCTTGGCTAACGGGCTGTACAGAAATAATGGGGGGTGGGGGTTGGGTGAATTTCATATTACGTAATATTGACTCTTGACTTAAAAAAAGGTATTATAGCCATTATAAAACTTATATTTTTTACTGTTACACAAATGTTCAGACAATAACAGCAGGAACCAGTCGTCAAGGGTGCTTCTACAAAGGTCTATCAGAGGTCGATTGAATGAGCACCTCCTTTTGTAAAAGCGATGGTCTAACCTCACAGAGACCAAAACAATGATGTAAATCACCAGAGTGAAACCAGACCTTCTGGGTTATTTTCCAAAAGTAAGAAAACCTCACTTGAAGTCTGATCAACACTAATTGTAATAAAGCAAATTACTCAAAATCTAGCCATGAGGCATAACAGCTTAACAGGAGGTAGAGCCAGAGATGCTCACAAGTCTTTGAGCTAGAGTCCAAGTCAAGTCTCATATCTCTCATGGTTATTACGAATGCTGTATCATCTGCTGCTTTCAATCCAGGTTGCTAATAAAACTGCATAGCTATAACCTGTTTTTCATTTACAGAGCACAACCATGTAATGTACAATGCAATTATTGATGGCTTATTAAATAGACTCTTAAACCCAGTGTAACATTAACTAAATAAAAAAAGTGACGTTGCATGATCAACAATAAACCTGTCTGTTTTTAACTTACAGACAGTGGGGGCACCGTTTCCCAAGCTTTGTCTGAGGGGAGGCCTGTAGTCTCAGACTTTCAAAACCCCTGGGCTACTACATAGGCCTACTTAACTAGAAAAAAGTTTACTGAGGAGTGATGGTTAAAACTGTTATTGTAAATGTAACTCTGATTGGCATAATATATTAATTAACCGGTTTTGACACTACTATGCAGCTGTGCCATTATTGTGCATGAGACTTGTATTTACTGGTGGAAACAGCAAATACTTTTTATTACCACAGGTTTGTTAAGTTTTCACAGCTTAACAAACTATTGTGAGGCAGTTATTGGTATTTTCCATAATTATGTGAGCAGCCATGATATGACTTTATGCTGCACATAACATGAGTGCAAACAGTGAAAGTGAAAGGAGTTGGTTACCTGGCTGAGAAGGTGTGCAGCCGGTTGCCTGCAGCTCTTTATCTAATATCTCACTGTGTCTGCTCCTGACTATTGCATTACTCACTGCAATATTTCAAACTGGTTTGCTGTCAGAAAACTGTTTGAAATGACGGCTGTCTTGTTGAGGCGGATGTCTTGTAGATGCATTTTTGATGAATGAGAGTAGTCAGCGCTAATCTCACATACAAACAGATTGATTGATTGAGTTAAATGCTTTTAATGTGAAGCTGTTGCAGCAAGAAATGTTCAGTTTGCGTTAACAGTATTAAGTAATTAGCTTAATATATTTTTTCACAGCTTACACTGCATAATGAAGCTGCTGTTCCCTTGCACTTGAAGCCAAAGTGGTTGTGAGTTTTTCCTTGCACTTTTTTTACTTAGATACGAAATTTCAGTAATTTGTTACTTTCCACCTCTAGTGGGAACTATGATATTACAGAAATATATGATTTTCTTTCGCAAAGGTGTAATGTAATTGTTTATTTATTTGATGTTTAAATGGCATCAATATTTATATTAAATAATTTAATAATGATCATTATTAATATTATTTAATAATTATTATTAGAATAAAACTTATTTTACAGTTACAGTCTCAGGAAAAAGTATGTGAACCCTTTGTATTGACCTGTATATCTGCATAAATCGGTAAATAATAATGTCAAATTTATTATAAATCATATTATATATTATATACATTTACATATAAATTATAAGTCTACATTATGATTCATGTCGGAATCAAAAAGTGGGGGTTTGGTTACCTTCAAAAACATTTTACACATTTTTGAGATTTATTTACTCCTCAAATATACTCCTATAAAGTTCATGTAGGTGGTTCTTTATCTGTCAACTGCTTAAACTAATACCAAAAACAAACAGTTATACATTTTCATGTTTTTATTGAACACACCGTGTTAACATTCACAGTGCTGGGTGGAGACGCAATGTAAAAAAAAGAGGACTTCGTCAATTTACGGAAGGTGTTAATCATCAAAAATATCCCTTAAAATTCAAAATGGCAAACTTCCTGTTGGGTTTAGGCTATGGCTTCAAGACGCTTTTTTCGTTTGTCCTGGGATGATACATGTCCCACATATATGTTGTACATCTAGGCGAAAAACGGGGCTACTTTGTTGAAAGGTCACTACGAGAATGAATGAATGTTGGTATGTAGATGCCTTCAGGCGGGACTCTTATCAGACATATCAAATTTGGTCCAGATGTGTGCATGTATAATGGAGTTACAACAACTTCCTCTGTCATGGCGAAACATCGAACTTTGCCACGGACATGCTGTTAAGCGAAAACTCTGCATAGGATCATCGATGTGTTAAGGCTTTTCTCAGATAGTTTTGAAGTGGAAGAAGTGGATCTGATAAAATGTTTTTGATGCATATACTGATATTAATATATCCATAAAATATTGATACATCATCTGACATTTAACATTAAATTCATTAAATGTTAAATGTCAGGCAGTCAGACTAATTCAACTAAAAGCGGATCCAATTAGTTGGCACTGACAGGATTGGTGTAATTACATAGTTACATAAGCTCTCTAGTGCTATGTTTGATTTTTTTAAGTGGTGTCCTTAATGGAAAATACTATGATAAGTTGAAACACTACTGTGATAATCCTATCAGTAAGCCTTTTGCGTTTTCAGTGTTACACTAAATACTGTAAGTACAGTAGCCTGTTGTACTCAAATGTAAAACACAAATATATTCATACTGAAATGCTGTGTATGCATACTGTAGGTACAAGGTAAATTTATTGTTTTATTACATGTCTGAAAGATGAGATCCAGTGTCCCTTTATGCTACAAAGCAAACAATATATAAAATAAATAACAAAAAGGTATGTGAGTGCTGAGTGGAGAAGAATCATTATCAGTTTACAGCCAGGTACTTTTTTACATACGAGTTATTTGCCTTGATATATTGGTGCTTTAGAACATAAATATAGAAATATAAATATAAATAAAGTAAAGAGATCAAAAATGTATACAAAATAATACAATAAAACTATAATTCTACTGGAAAAAATGCAAAAAATACACAGGATATTAATAACCAATATGCAAAAATTCACAGTAAGCATAAAAGAATTAGTGCAATGGACACAGGTCAAGTTGAGCATTGTTGTAACGTGTGGGGTCAGGTGAGTGTGTTTGGGGTGGCATAAGAGTCAGTGACAGTGGGGACCCAGGGCTTGTTGAGGAGGCCAACTGCAGTCGGAAAGAAAGTGTTCTTGTGGCGCTAGGTATTGGTCCTGATGCCAGAGGGGAGTGTCTGAAACAGTTTGTGTCCAGGGTGGGAGGAGTCAGGCACAATCTTTCCTGCACTCCTCAGTCCTGGAGGCATACAGGTCCTGGAAAGATGGAAGGTGGCAACCAATCACCTTCTCTGCAGACCAATTGATACGCTACAGCCTGCCCCTGTCCCTGGCGGTGGCAGTAGCGCTCCAGGTGAGGATGGACTCGATGATGGCGAAGTACAAGTGCACCAGCATTGTCTTCGGCAGGTTGAACTTTTTCAGCTGCTGCAGGAAGTCCATCCTCTGCTGGATTTTTTTTGGTGAGGGAAGTGATGTTCACCTCCCATTTGAGGTCCTGGGAGATGATGGTCCCCAGGAAGCAGAAGGAGTCCACAGTGTGAACTGGGGACTCACACTGGATGAAGGGGGAAGGATTGGGCTGGGCTCTTTCTGAAGTCCATGACCATCTCCACTATGTTCAGAGCATTGAGTCTGTAGTGGACTTAAGGTGGGACAACATAAGGTGCTCAAAAGACTTCTTAACAACAGAGGTCAAGGCGACGGGTCTGTAGTCGTTAAGTCCTATGGTCCTTGGTTTTTTGGTGACAGGAATGATGGTGGAGGTTTTGAAGCAGGTTGGTACATGGCATGTCTCCAGTAAGGTGTTAAAAAATGTCTGTGAACACTGTAGATTGGCACAGTGCTTCAGGGTGGATGGGGAGATAGAATCCGGCCCAGCTGCTTTGTGAGGCTTCTGCCTCCTGAACAGTCTATTGACATCCTTCTCCAGAATGATAAGAGAGGGGAAGGAGGTGGAGGATGAGATGGTGGACTGTGGCCGATCAGTGGTGTTACAGGGGATGGGGTCAGGTCTGTCCTGTTGTCTTTCAAAGTGACAGTAAAACTGGTTCAACTCGTTGGCAAGGCGTGAGTCGTTCATGGAGTGGGGGCATTTAGGTTTGTAGCTATTGATCTGTCTGAAGCCTCTCAAGACAGAAGCAGAGCTGTTTCTTGAGAACTGGTGTTGTAGTATGTCTGAGTACAGCTGTTTAGCATTTTGCACCACCTTACTAAACCTGTATTTTGACTCCCAAAACCTGGCCCGGTCTCCACTCCTAAACGCCTCTTCCTTTTCCAATCTCAGCTGTCTGAGTTTAGCTGTGAACCGGGGTTTGTCATTGTTATAACTCACCCTGGTGCGTGGTGGTATACAGCTGTCCTCACAGAAGCTGATGTAGGACGTCACAGCCTCTGAATACTCATCTAGGTTGTTGGTAGCAGTCCTGAAAACATCCCAGTCAGTGCAGCCCAAACACACCTGGAGGTCCTCTACAGAATGGAGGTCAATGCCACAGGGTTGGTAGTGGTTCAAACTAGACATTGCAGACCTTTTCGGTACAGGGCAGAGATGCTCACAAGTCTCCGAGCTAGAGTCCAAGTCAAGTCTCAAGTCTTTGAGCTAGAGTCCCAGTCAAGTCTCAAGTCACTCGTGGTTATATGAATGTTGTATCACCTGCTGTGTTCAATTTGGGCTGCTTCTAACTTGTAAATTCTGTAACTGTAACCTGTTTTTCACTAACAGAGCACAAGTTTGTAATGTGCACTGCAGCATCGAATCAAAGCGTATAAACTACTGAAAGTCAACACATTTCCCCAGACTCTCAAACCCAGTGTAACGTTAAATGATCAACAATAAACCTGTTTTTCACTTGCAAAGCACAACCACGTAGCCTAATATACAATTTGTCTATAACTAATCACAGCTTATAAACCAAAGGTGGGAATAAGTAACATATGTCCAAGTCACAAGCAAGTCTCAAGTCTTAACATTCAAGTCTCAAGCAAGTCCCAAGTTGTTGTGATGAAAGTCAAGCAAGTCAAGTCATTACTTGGTCAAGCAAGTCACAAGTCAATATGAAATTCTTAGGAATTCAGTTTGTTTAAACAGTTTAAGAGAGGTGGCAATTCAACTGTATGATCATTTTGAAAGATGTAGTGAGTGTCTCTGTTCTACCTATAATGAACTCTAAAGGTGTTTCTAATAATAGTAATAGCGTAACAGAAACACTTGTCAGAAACACTAACATCTTACCATTGCTGTAAAATTCATTTAAAACTATATTTAATATATTTTTTGTTTCTCCTTGCTAACAAATGCATGATGCAGACAACTACAGCTGGGATTTATTACTGGAAAACAATGTGGCGTCACAGCATAAAGCTTTACCTAGCCTTTCCTACAGGTGTTTCTAAGGGTATGTCTTAGAATTTTTTTTTTCAAGAACAGGACTGCCCCTTGGCGGTAAGGTGCTGTTGCTGCCTGTTTTTTTTTTGCTGGTAGATCATGAACTTCATGCTTAAAGCTGGATATCATATGAGTATGAACTTAACATAGCAGTTGTGGGCACACAACAAAAGCTGTCATCAGGACCTGTTACCACCAGGGATGTTAAGAGGTTTTTACATAAAATTATAAACGGCAGTCAACCAACTGGGTGTAGCTTAAACTTAACTCTAGCTTTCTGTTTGTTTGACCTGTCTATAAATTAGCTAAATTAATTATTTATATTACACTGTCGCATAACTTTCTTTATGGGTTTTGTAGTGACGGATGAAGTTGGATGTTGTGATGGTCGTGTCACTGATTTTTGAGCTGCAGACCTTGCACACCGCTGTTCTTTTCTTTCCACTATCATCAACAACATAATCCTTTCTCTTGTTGCTGCTCTGAAAACAGTTATAATATAACTGGTATAATAAAATATTAACTTTTATTACTATTCTGAATTATTAAAAAAAACAACAACATATTTTTAAAAGGCCATTATTTAGTAATAAAAAAACATGAGGATAGATTAAAAAAATGAACCAATACATAGTATCAATAAAATCCTAACAATATAATGAGCTGCTGTTAATCTAGAATACTTATTGGATGCCTCAGCAATATTACAATACAGGTAGTGCAGTGCACTTGGGGTATAGAGGGTGATTGTCCCTTAATAACAAACTAGTGTAAAGGGTTATAAAAAATGTGTTTATAGGCAATAAGAGATGTTAAAAAGTCATTGAAATAGTACATTTCATTATGGTTTATCATTTATTGCTAAAATAAACAATTTGTTAAAAAATAAACACCCATTTTTTCATGATATTGTGTATTAAATAGTTACTAAAAGGCCAATTTCATTGTATTGTACTTGTTACCGTGGTGGGCCGATACTTTAAGAGGTCACTAGGTGGCGCATAGCTCTCGGGAGGTACTTAATATCCTTAGGAGTCAGGCGCTGCAGAATAAATACTGCGGTCGAGCTGAACGCAAGCTAAAGTTTCTGCCACATTGTTTCTGAATACAGGTGAGTTAATGTTCCTCAAAATTGCATGCATGTACCCCAGTATAAGGGATGAGTGTTGTGAATCCTTAGGAAGAACATGCAATGTTTAGAGTTGAGTAGTTTTGCATAATGTGGTGAAATAGTGCTGTTAAGCTATACACTGCCATGCTAGGCTAGCAGACCTGTTGGTAGTGAGTAACCCACAGTACAATAGCAGCACTAATGGTCTCGTTTTGTGTTGTTAACTGATCTGAAAATACATTCAGTGCTAATGTGTGTATAAGACATTATGTTATAAGGTTTCCCTGTGTATGTAAGCATTTGTACTCAACTTAAAAGTGATGGAAATACAATAATTTGTGAATGTGTGACAGAAGAGTAGTATTGCAATGAGCGGCAAATGTATTAGTTACTTATTAGAAGGTTGTATATTAGTGTTTGATGTGCAATGTGATAAAAGTATCGAACTTAGGAAAAATGTTAGTTACAATAACCAAACGAACAAGTTAGATTTTTGTGGTTCTACTGGTCAAGATGGAAGTAACGTCAACTGAAGCACAATGAAAAGTATGGACATTTATATTGTTATATTATATCCGTTCTAATGTATTTACTTATGTTGTTATTACTTTGGTATTTTCTGATGATATGAAGATATGTGATATCTTACATACTTGAAAGTACTGTGAAATACCTGATGCTACAACAAGCATTTTGTTATATTACCTCAGGGAGTCGAATATTAATTTCTTCCTTTGTTGAAGTAGAATAAATACTGCAGTCAAGCTGAACGCAAGCTAAAGTTTCTCCCTCATTGTTTATGCATAAAGAATTTAAGAACACACACCCCCTGACACCCAGGGGGGTAACACTAGCAACTGAGACAAGTTCTAGTCCTTGTGAGTCTGCTAGCCACCTTGAGCTAATGCTAATGCTTTCAGAGATTGTGGGATTTCCCTAACTGAATACCCTTCATATACTGTAAGCACAAAATGGCCTTGTTAGCTCAATCTTTTTAACAATGATATCTGAACTTTGCATGTAAATAGTGACCAAACTAAAATAAAATGTACATCGTCATTCCCTTTAATCACTTGTAGGGGAAATTGGACACAAAAGTACAAGGGAATTTAGTAAAAACAGAAAATACAATAACATGTAATCATTTAAAATAGGAATAATACACTATAAATTATTTTGTGTGTAACTACACATGTGCTGAGTGACCTTCAGACACTATTGTACAATACTGCTGAAAATCTAGGGCTTTACTACAGGCTTTGAGGAAGGCTTGAAGTGCTTGGGTTAGGGGTGAAAAGACCAACCAAAGATATTTTGTATATTAATGATTCTTTGTTTTGGGATTTTATTTCAGCATGATGTAGATCATTTAATCAGAGTCTGTTTTATTAGGGTCCGTGTACTTGGTGAAACAAAGAAAACAACAAAAAGCGTCTCGTTTCCCAATTACCGTTTAGTAAATAGGGAAACAAAAGTGTTTTCTGACATTCTAGCTTTAGGTATTTCTCTCATGTAATTGTGTCATCCTTGTCAGGGAGACAACAATAGAGACAGTATCTCAGGCATCAAACAAGCAGATATAAGTGTTCTCTGGGAATCTTACAAGATTGAGTCCTACAAGAATGTTTACAAGAACTCACTGGCTCCACAGATTAGAGTACAACTCATAGATAGTGATAGATTCCAATTTGACGGAGCACTGGAGTCTAAACATCAGATAGATTAATTGTTCTAGGTTAAGGCCAGCTAAAGATGACCCTAAAGGGAAATCTACAGGCACTAGGGGGAAGGGAGAAACATAAAGGGGATCAAAAATGTTATCCTTCAGATTTGGTGTTGGCTTTACTTACGTTCACATGTTGTATGCAAACACTGTTTCTCCTTGGCCAAGCCTCATTAAACTTTGCTGTGTAAATCTTCATCAGTCACCGAAAACCTTCTTCCTCAGACCTGACAACTGGCTCAGAATAGTTCTTCAACAACTGTCAGTGGGCTCTAACCTCACTGAGAAATGAAGCACACGCTTGTTTTCTCTGTTGCCTGTAACAGTCACTATTCTGCTTTTATTGTGAAGACACCGGGTAGGATGTAGCCCTGTGTGCGCTCCCTGGCCTCTCTCAGACCACAGCGATAACACAGCAGCTAACAACATGAAAACCATTAACACCATAAAACAACCTGCTCCCACCGCAACACAGACTCCTACACAAACTTCACCTAAGGATAAAAACAACAGTAAGATTTTATGCCTGTCAGACCAAACTACATTCAGATGATGTCCAGTAAACACAGTAAACAGTGAAGATCAGAAAGGCTGGAATGATGGAGAGAGTCACATCGTTCACAGACTAATGCAGAGCAGTTGCTAACGTTATACAGTGCAAAGTTAAATCTGTATCTGTGTAGCACCAGTATTATGTTAAAGTGTTGACTTAGCCTGCAAGAAAGGACGCTAATGTGACCCACATAATATACAACACTTTAACAAAAGGGCGACAACAGACAAGAGAGAACACAGAGAATCTTGGCTCAAATTAAAGTTACTTACTGCAGTCTAACTATTATAAAGTGTGACAACAATCTCATTTATGATATTCAGTCCGGCTCACTATCCGTTTTTGTTATCATCCAATACATTTCGCTGTGCTCGCATTCTTGAGCCTCTGGTGAAAGATACACAGATAGTAATGATAGTTACTGAAAAGAAAAGTAGAATGGGAGCCAGAGCGTTTAGCTCTAAGTTCCTCTCCTGTGGAACCAGATTCCAGTTTGGATTCAGGAGGTAGACACCATCTTCGCATTTAAGAGTAGACTTAAGACTTTCCTCTTTGATAAAGCTTACAGTTAGGGCTGGCTCAGGTGAGTCCTGAACCATCCCTTAGATATGCTGCTATAGGCCTAGTCTCCTATGATGCACTGCACTGAGATCCTCTCTCCTCCTCTTTGGCTGTTTCTCATTCTGCGTTCTTGTCTGTACTTGTGTTCTTATGGCCTTTTGAAACAACATTATTCACAGCCCAAGTACTGTTCCAATTCAAAAGTCTGCATCTAGCTAAGTTCAGTCAGATACCCAGATGTGTTCTCGCTCCGCCCGTTTTACCGTGCCTGCATCGGTGGTGACTTGTGTGGACATCGGATAACAAGATATATATAGGGAATATAGTTGTTTAATCTTCAAATATGTGGTCGATTTCTCAAGACGGAGCTAATTTGAAAATTTCCTATATTTTCAGAGATGTGAGGTCCCACCCCCAAAGTCATTAAGTCCACTGCTGTTCCAATTGCTGAATGATGGACTGCATGCTCCCATTCCTGGGAGTTTGTACTCCCAAGCCAAACTTGCCAAGTCTGAACTTTAATGTACAGAAGTCCGAACTTGGCAAACTCGGTATTGAGAAACAGCCTTTGTCTTCCTCTGTATGCATCCTCATCCCATTAATGCATGTTACTAACTAGACTTCTTCCCTTTCCCGTAGTCTTGTGCTCTCTCGTCCCTCTTCTGTCTCCTGCTATCACTTTCTGCAGGTGTTTCTGGCTCTGGAGCTGTGGAGTCTGGATCTGTGGTTGCAAGTCACCTGCTGCATCCATGTTCCTGTTCTACACCCTGTGCTACCATTATTGTTACTAGTCCTATCATTATTATCAATATCATTAACATTATGATCATTATCATAAACATTACTATACATATCTATACCATTATTCATTCAGTCTATAGCAACATTACCTTTACTGTCTGTACCTCTGTGTGTATATTGTGAATTGAATTGAACTAAAAAGTAGCAGGTGAGCTAACGCTGATGTAGCACGTCAGCTAAATGCTGGATTTGTTCAGTCTCAAGCAGCTGATAAAATATTACTGTAATGGCGCAGTGGGAGCAATACAAGACATTTCATTGTACTTCACAAACAAAGGCTTCTCTTAACAGACTTTTAGGGGTTGCTCTTAAGTGTTGTTTTTGGCATAAAATAGTTATTTCTTATTATTTATTATTTCTTGCACGTGGCCTTCTTGGCAGGGAATGAGAACATTATTTCTCAAAGATGGTTTCTTTTAACTACTATTCTTGGCATAAAATGCTCATTATCTCCCACAGGTGGTTCTATACACTGACATCCTTGGCACAAAATGCTTATTATTTCTCCTTCTTACCAATAATGCTTGCTTTCTAGTTTATACTCCCTCTTTTCCAGTGACAGATAATAATTTATGGCCCTGCTAAGTCTGTCAGTTTGCTACATCTGCTTGCAGACAATTACCTAATCCCTCCACCACCTGCATCCTTATCTCCAGACCAAAAAAACAAGTTGTTTTGTGGTTTTCTGTTTTAAAACCAAAATGGAAAATATTGTGCTTTAGTTGACGTTAATGATGAGATGAGCTCAACATAAGTGGGTTATTAGTTAGAAAAACCGGAGACTCAACATTCAGTTTGTAATTCACGAGCAACTCTGAAAGGAATGCCTCAGAAGTTGCCTGAGAAGATGTCTTCAGTATCAAATTAGATCAGTGATAGTTAGTACACCCAATGGTACACAGCAAACATGAACTGTTATTACTTAATTTGTCAAGCTGTATATTAACAAATCGTACATAGATTAAAAAGTATTTGAGTAATTTTTGTTCATTATTTAATAAATAGCACTCCACGCTGGGCTCATTTGGCGTAAAGCTCGGCATTAAGGCACGGTACTGACAAGCACTTAATGGCAAATAAAGAGGTCTGAGTTGGTCCCTTGTATTGCACTATAGCCTACAACATATGTGTTACACCACTCAGACAACAGCGGTATCAGTAGTGTAGGAAAATGTTCACTTTTATTTCTTCACCGGCAGGACTGGCAAAACATATGCAAACTGGAACACAAACTTTTTCGACCAGGGCTATATCTAACAGCAGCAACTTCTTCCAATGTGGCTTT
Source organism: Lepomis macrochirus (assembly GCA_024633595.2). Lineage (NCBI taxonomy): Eukaryota > Metazoa > Chordata > Actinopteri > Centrarchiformes > Centrarchidae > Lepomis > Lepomis macrochirus. The sequence continues at coordinate 1,284,436 of JALXJV020000003.1, forward strand.
TTGACATGTGTCACATCTTATCCTGACCCCTACTGGCATTGCAAGGAAACATTATTGAACAAGTGTTCCAGTATACTAGGCTATTAAAACAACTTGTTACATTAGAGTAACTGACACCTATTACACACAAAAAAACACATTAACAGGTGCAACATATGCAAAGAATGTTGTCTGGTTTGACAGTAATTTAAGTTTTAAGCAGAACCACAAAGTTTGTGTAATCATGTTTTTACCAGATTAGAAATATATCAAAAATACGTTCAATGTTAACTTGTAAGGATACTGAGACCATCTTAATCCTCACACCTGGATTACTACCACAGCCTTTTTACTTGCTTGACACAAAAATCTGTTGATCGACTCCTGACTGTCCAGAACTCAGCTGCCAGTCTTTTGACCAGAACAAAGAAATATGATCACATCAACCATATTTTAGCTTCATCACACAGGCTCTCAGAATATTTTAGAATGGACTTTAAAATTTTATTGATTACTGCCTGACAGCTCTTCTCTGCTTCCCACTAACTTTGATTCCTAAATGTTCAACTATAACCCGATAGTCAATCAGTCTCTACGCATCTGGAGTTCAGATCCCACTTTGGGTTCCAATCTTCGCCATTGTCCTCCCCTTGTAATAGAAACCCAGTATTTCCCCCATCCTTGAATGACAATGTCTTTGGGATCTGGTCTAAGAAGGAAATTATTAACAATTAAGAATCTATATGTTGATGGAGTGTTCCCCCTTCTTACAGTTGTCTTCAACATTTAACCTCCCTAAGACCCATCTTTTTAGGTTTTTTCAGATTTGAGAATTCGTCAGGAAAACTTCTTCACATTTCTCAAGACTCCTGCCCCAAATGCCACTTGACAATATTCTAGAAATGAATGTTAATGGTAAGGGAGCTGTGTCTGTATTTTATGACCTCATTACTGGACTCTCTACCCCTTCTGTAGAGAACAAGAGACAAAACTGGGAGGACAACTTGGACCATAAGTTTAAAGATGAGGAATGGAAAGAAGTTAGAAGTAGGATTAACTCCTCTTCTATATGTGCTCGTCATAGCCTCAGATTTCTACATTGTATGTCAAATTTGTACATCGTATTTATTGGAGTAAGGTCAGACTAAGGTTAAACCGGATATGGACTCTACCTGTGATAGATGTAGGTGATCACTTTCTGGAAATCCATTTTCGATTCTCTGTCAATAGCATTGGGCTCAATAATCAGCCTGTGCCCGCTTCTTTCATTTTTTGGTCTATCGCCAAAAAACACACAACTCTCAAAGCTTCAAAAAGGCACTCTCACCTTCTCTACTTTAATAGCTAAACGGCGGATTCTTCTGAATTGGAAATCCGAGCATTCCACCTAATGATATTAACTGGGTACATGACATGATGAGCTACACTTTGAAAAGATTAGGTATTTGAGGGATGGTAAGCAACAGACGTTTTGCCTGGTTTTGGAACCATTTATCTCTCACTTTTCTTCTCTTAGTGCTGCTGAGATCACCCCCACTCTACCATCATTTTTAACTTTTGACTGAGAATCTGTCTTTTTTTAAAATTTATTTAAATTGTATTATCAAATTTACATATTTCTTCTTTCTTTTCTATTTATTTTATCTTAATTAATTTTTTTGTGTATTTACTGTGACTATTGTTAGAATTGCCAGGCTTGGGAATGTTTGTTCTTTCATGTCTTGTACATGTTGTTATTTTAAAATAACAAAAAATAAAGTTCTATTAAAAAAAAGAAAGATTACTTTTAATGCTCTTCATGGCGTCTGTCTTTGTTATATCGCTGACTTTTTAGTCCCATATGCACCTGCACACACAGTCCCCTCCAAAACTATTGGAACGGTAAGGAAAATTCCTTTGTTTTTCTTGTTCACTGAAGACATTTGGGTTCTAAGATCAAAAGATGAGTTTGAGACAAGAGTTTAGAATTTCAGCTTTCACTTCTTGTTTGTTTCGGGGTGTTTCTCCCTTCACTCTCCTCTTAAGGAGGTGAAATGCAGCTCTGAATTCATTCTGCTGCTACCATCATCAGTTCCATCATCAATAAATATTAATGAGCCTGTTCCAGAAGCAGCCATGCACGCCCAAGCCATGACATTTCCTCCACCGTGCTTCACAGATGAGCTTGTATGCTTCGGATCATAAGCACTTCCTTTCTTTCTCCACACTTTGGCCTTTCCATCACTTTGGTTGAGATTAATCTTGGTCTCATCAGTCCATAACCCATCCATCCATCCATTGTCTATAGTCCATCTTTTGATCTTAACCACAAATGTCTTCAGTGAACAATAAAAACAAAGGAATTGCCTTACCGTTCCAATACTTTAGGAGGGGACTGTACATTGAGATTCTTGGGCAGAGGTCTTTTGTCTGTTCCAGAGTTCCAGAAAACTAAAAGGGACAGAGCGTTTGCAGTGAGGGCCACAAGGCACTGGAACAGCCTGCCTGAGGAAATCATAGCAACTGAGTCAGTGAACTCTTTTAAGTGCCCTCTTAAAACATACCAGTTTGCTGTGTTTTATTTTCTTTGCTCTTGTGAAAGCACTATGTAATACTGTTTTGAAAAAATATTATATATATAATATAAAAAGTATTCCTTTGTTATAATGTGTAGGCTAGTGTCATAGGGGCTGTAATGTAGTGATCAATGTTGCGTAGCTAGTGTGCAAACTAGACCATACGGAATGGTATAAAATTTCATGAATTGTATATTTGTGAGATGAAAGAATTTAGAAACTTGCAAGGCGCTGCAGAGACTCGAGAAAAAACCTCCAGCTGCAGTAGCACATGGATCATACGTAAAATCAAGAGCATCAGACTTTATTAATCCAGAACGACCACCGACCGTCTACAGAGCGCCGGTTCCACTGGCAACACAACCTATAGTAAGTCTACCAGAGAGGGAGCGGGGTGCTGGAGCATGCAGGGCAAGGAAGAGGAGGTCGCGGGAACGACCTGGTGCGCTGAAGGTGGTCGGTGATCATCCCTCTGGCTGGATGAAGCCCGACACTCCTGATTTAAGCATGATCCATGATAACACAGAAAAATAGAAATGATTGGCAAAAACCTATGATAAATATATTTGGGTATTTTCTTTGATGGCTCAGGTAACCAGCTGCTTCAGATCAGTCCAAAACAAAATGCTACCTGGATGCTGATATATAATCAATAGTTGACTGAAAATACAAGAATCTTGAGTGTTTTAGTGGCTCGCAGACAAAGCAACGTGCCACAATAAGGAATTGGTTTTGCTCCAGGGAGTTTGAACCCAGCTTGATGCGATCTTGCAAAAAAGTAGCGTACTTTTTTTTGTTCATATGTGGCTATAATATAGTGCTCACATCTACAATCATATTTGCCACAGTCACTATGAGATGTGATGGGACATGAAAAGAAATATATTTATTGTGTGACCAATCTGGAGGCAGACCACAGCCTTTCCAAACAACAGTCACGCGTGTATAGCAGCCACTTAGTTTAAAAACCAGGGATACAACACCGGACTTAAATAGACCAAAGCAGCTGCTTTGTTTTTCCGTTTAAAACCAACCCATTCTCACTCCCTAACTTGTCACATATGGATGCATGGTCAAGACTCATCGGTGTCAGTTTGTAACGCACTGGGGGATCCCTTTAGCAATCATAGTTCAACACAGTGGAGGAAGCTCTGTAGTGTCATTTTTTGACGGTAAAGGCAGGTATATAAAAATGTAACAGAAAAGACTGAGTAAGGAGGTGGTTGGGGTGGATGGAGTGCCAGAACCCAGACTTTGAACCAGGAGACCGGGGTTAGTGTCCTGTGTGAAACAAAAAGTCAACTTTAAATATTTTTATTGAAGTTACGTGAGTTACGTAATTTGCATAAGTTACGCAAGGGGCATAAGTTAACTTATCTGTTACCTGACGTACATACTTATCATTTCCTAACCTTAACCAAGTACTTTTGTAGCCTAAACCTAACCAAGTAGTTTTTGTGCCTAAACCTTCCCAAATTGCAATACTACAAATACTACACCCTAGCAACGGTTACTATATAATATAAAGAATAAAAGGTGGTACTTCCCGAGATGTTTCCTCGCCCACAAAGTCCCATGAACCCACATACGGCGAGCCCTTCCTGTCTCTACCTGCTTCAGCCTGCTCTTCATACAGTGCAAGTACTCTACTCTGTATTGACTTTTTTAGATCCAGTAAAGTTCGGTAGAGCTACTTGCAACAAATGTATCATAGCAACCAAAGCAGAATAGAATCAGAAAAAACGCTGCGCCTCAAAACCACCCACTAGCGCTCCCTGCTGGGTGTTTTCAGAAGAGCAGCTGACGTTTTCAGCTGCCAAGAAAACGCTTTGGTGGACACAGGCCCTAAAGGGGTGCCCAGGGCATTTGAAAGCGACGCCAGAGGGCCTTGACCAAGCATCAATATGCGACAAGACGGGAGTGAGAATGTGTGCTAAAATAGTGTTTTTCAAGCTGCGGGCGCAGCAATGCAATCTCTATGGGTTCCGGGAGAGTTTGCAATTTCTTGTTTACATCACGCGCCCAGCTTCTGCCACTTGAAAACGACGTGGCAGTCAGCCAGAGTATTACTCAACCGAAGTGTTGTGTCAGGAGATGCAGTGACTAGGGATCGACCGATATGTTTTTTTCCCGGGCCGATACCGATTATTAGTAACCAATTAGACAGATGACCAATATATGGAACCAATATACATAAAAATTTAATCTTGGTGTCAAAATTAAGAATAACACTAACTCCAGAAAATAACAAGGTTAAACTTAATTTCCATGTTTAATCATTATAAATAGTAAGTTAGAATAAACAGCAATTTGCAATGTGTTAAGGTCAGTGGCGGTGATGCAAAGTTACAGGGTGATGATGACCCCAGTCATGTTGATGAGGAGGGAGAGAAGGAAGAGGTGGAGCTACAGGAGGAGGAAAAGGATAATGTAACCAGAAAAAACAGTGACAGGTACAAGGGCAGTGTGCAGGGCTGAGTAGCCAATCATGTGTAGAGAGAAAATTATAAAATGCATTATTGTTAGTCATATTTATTACTGATGTTCTTCTGATGCATAAGTAACCATACAATCAGCAGAGGCAGAGTCCAGAACAGGGGAAGCTGAGCCAAGGAAAGGCTTTCATTTCAAACAAGCATGTAATAAGATTTAACTGAAAACACAAAACTGAAAACATTTAAATTAGTAAACACTTTTAACACCCTCCCTCCTCTGACGGAGTAGAGCCTACAGCTGTACACTTATTTCTGACCCTAAATCAGGAGTTCTTAACCTTTCTGATAGTCCGACACCCCCCATCCCCACAGCTCGGATCAGACAGAATGCATTTTTTGCAGTGAGAGACTTTTTAAAATTGTATTCTACTGGCAGTGACAGTCTCCTGTGCACACACAGATCTCCCTTTCCCTGTCTCTTGCGTGTTTGTACACCTCACACACTCAAAAGAATGCCAGAACAGGCGCTCTCCATTTGTCTATTTTTTTTAAAGCAGATGTTTTTAGTAACAAGACACAGACATGTGAGTTGTGATCAAGTTTTTTTTTTGCGAATATGACTGTTATTATTTAGCGGCAAACCAAAGATTACTTATCGCCGGCGCTATAATCTTTGATTAGACTGACAGGACAGCTGATTCGGTGGTTGCCTAGCAACATTAAAACACCGCAGCACTTTGCTCTTTTCTAAATTTATCCACAAAAGGATTGCTGTGCGCCTGCTTTTTCAAACCTGCAAAGCGCTTTCTGTCTGATTCCTTTCTTTCTGATTCTTCTTTATAGCTTTAGCTTTATTGGCATTACCGCCACCAACTGGATTAAACAAAGCAAACTATTTTACCACCCAAAGTGATTCCTTTCACAACTGTAGTCTGGCTAGTTATTTTTAAGTTATTATTTATTTATTTTTGTGTCTATAGCAGCATTCTCGCGACCCCTCTGGGGGGTCCCGACACCCCAGGTTAAGTTGTTCAACTAAATGACAATTACATTTTAGCCATTTTTCCAACACCACTGACAGATAGCCATCTTAACTTTATGGGTCACAAACCATCATTTAACTCTGTTTTAGGAACCATGGCTGCTGGATTGAGGCAGGTGATCTTGTTCCTGTTGCTGCTGTGCTGTTGGCAGCTGACCACAGCCAAAGAAGGAAAATCTACAAAGAAGGGAAAGAAAGGCAAGCAAGTCGTCTGTCCATCGTAAGTAAATATACTACATTATCCAAATACATCTTTTCTCAAAATGTTGCTATTGTTATTAATATTATCCTGACAATTTATCATCATTCTGTTACACCATAATTATCTAGTTATTGTTATAGACACATTACATACTGTTCCTTGATCTTACTGCACAAAAATGACAATACTAACAATACTGAGAGAAAGACCAGGCAAGGAAATTTGATTTGTATGGGATAGTAAAAATTGCTTTTCATAAGACATTGAAGAGCTATTAAAATGAATATTAGGAAAAATCCAAACTTTCCACATATTTATCGCATTTAAAAACATAACACAAAAGGTCTTCTTATTGCTCCATGTTCAGCACAACAGATTTTGATTTACCTTTTTGACTCTTAAAGGGCAAATGCTTTGTGGTGTATTCTATGTACTGTATGTTATATTTAAGAGTTTGGACCCGGAAGCAGACTCAGACAGCAGGTTGTAGAGAATAAAATATGTTTATTTTAACAAGCGGAGTGCTGCATGTGCTGAGGGTTATGCTATAGTGGTATGGTGAGCGGCAATAAGTAGCTTGTTCTAAGATGTTGTTTGTTGGTGTTGAAACAGCAAGGCAGGATTTCAGTGATAGGTAAGCAAGAATTAGTCACAAGAATTACCCAAGAGAAGAATCACAAAAAGCAAATAAGAGCAGTCACAAGCATGGCCTGACAGATCCTATCATAGCTGACTGAACAATTTGGCCATCGGTGACGATGAGGCTAGATATACAGCTGCTGAGCTTGATGCCATGCCTACATACACACACAAAACACAGAGAGACAGACTAGGGGAAAGACACAGATTTAAAAATACACTGAACAAAATTATAAACGGAACACTTCTATTATTGCCCCATTCAACATGAGCTGAACTCAAGGGAGAGAGGGGAAGGAATGCAGTCTTGAAAAGGTGGGTTTTGAGGGCCTGTTTGAAAGATGGCATAAAGTTAACCTGTGGGATGTGGCTAGGGAAGGCATTCCATAGGGAGGGTGCAGCAACTGAAAAGGCCCGGTTACTCCAGGTTTGGCGCTAATGGTTACCTAAAACCTAATGGTTTTTAGTGTTGTTAGTGTTCAGGACTCACCTGAGCCAGTCCTCATTATAAACTGTATCAAAGAGTAAAGTCTTAAGCCTGTTCTTAACTGTGGAGATGGAGTCTGCCTCCTGAACTCATACTGGAACCTGGTTCCACAAGAGGGGATCTTGATAGCTGAAAGCTCTGGCCCATTCTACTTTTGGAGACTCTACAAACCACAAGTAACCCTGCATTCTGGGAGTGCAGTGCTCTGGTGGGGTAGTAAGGAACTATGAGGTCTTCAAGATAAGATGGTGCCTAACCATCAAGAGCTTTGTAAGGGAGCAGTAGTATTTTAAAGTCTATTCTGGATTATACAGGAAGCCAATGCAGAGAAGCTAAAACAGGAGAAATATGATCTATTTTCCTGTTTCCTGTCAGAACACGTGCCGCAGCATTCTGGATCAGCTGAAGAGTCTTACAACAATGGAGCCATCGATGTTTGATTGGGTGAGGGGGTTAGGGCGGATGATGAGCATTTCAGATTTGTTGCAGTTGAGTTTGTTGTAGTTCTGTTGCATCCAAGACTTTAAGTTGGTGAGACAGGTGGTGTGGGTAGCTTGCGTAATGGATTTGGAAAAGTTGAGTGTCATCAGCATAGCAGGAAAAATCAAAGCCAAGACTGCGGAAGATCTGTCCAAGTGGAAGGATGTAGATGATGAAGAGAAGACAAATGGTAAATACAGTATATCCATCGGCTCTTTAGAGCCCTCAACTTGACTTCCTTGTAGGAAATGTGATGATGTTGAACAATTTAAATCCTCCACACGGAACCTGCTCCACCTCAGCTGTGATCACTGGACTGCCTTGTTATCGCTGAGACTTGGATCACACCTGACAACACTTCCACCTCCTGCAGCCCTCTCCTCAGCTCTCTTTCATCCACACACCCAGACTAGCCAGTAGAATGGGTGGCACCGGTTTGCTAATCTGCCCCAAATTGAAATGTTCTCTTTACCTTTCCACACTTCAATCCTTCTTCTTTCATTTCACACTTCCCTGGTAAAATTAAACATTGTTGTGCTCTACCACCCCACCAGCTCCTCTCGGGAATACCAAGAATTCCCCAAGAGTACATCTCTGAATATGGTCTCCCTCTTCCATTTACTGTCTTCTTTCAATGGTAGTTTTCCTAAAGAAACTCACTCAACCCTTCTGAATTAAAGAGTTACACAACTGTTTCTCTTTTTCCATTTCTTTTTAAAACACTTAAGCATGCTTCCTTCACTCAACTTCCTGCATATCTCCACCAGAACAAGCTTCATGACACCCACCTTTCTGGTCTCAAGGCATGCCACTCAACTGAGCCTGCCCAACTTGCCATCACAGAGGAACTCCACACTACTAGTGCAGGCTATCTCTCCTCCATCATCATACTGCTGGACCTTTCAGCAGCATCTGAACCACCAGATCCTCTTCTTCGCACTCCACAAACTAGGATTCTCAGCTCCTTTATTCCTTAATTACATTATTGTCCACTTGAGGAAAATGATTTCCCTCTGTTGGTAAATGACAGTTTTGACATGAATTTGATACGGAAAGATGTCATGGGCTGCCATACTACAACCCAAACCACGAGTTAGGGGTCAGGTGCCTTGCTCGACCTCTGCTGCACCTCTGCAGCTGCCAGTCACCCTCTGTTTTAACCGATTCAGGGTAACTTGGGGAGAATCTGTGTCTTAACCTTGTAGCCTCACTAGCAAAAGCAAGGCAGCTCTATTCATATAGCACATTTCAAACACAGAGGCAATTCAAAGTGCTTTAAATAGGGAAAGAAAAGCATTAAAATGACATTCAAAACAATAAGCAATAACAACCAAAATTAAGATTAAATTAATTAATCTGACACCAGGGGCAACACCGATTTCTAGGCAAAATGCAAATGGGAAATACATATTTCCAGTCCAAAAATCAGCTGATTTGTTACTAAAAATATCTTGGCCATCATCTTGATTGTTGGTATACCTGTGAGCTGTGTACCTGACTTCTCTTGCCTTTTGAAAAAGACCCAGTCTTTTTCAAGATCTGGTAACCGACTTGTAGTAGCTACATAGACATCTAGGTATTAAATGAAAGGCCCCCCATCTCCCCAATCACTGTGGGATGTTGTCTTCTCAAGTTTTACGCCTGTAAAGGATGGGGTTGCTTTTGGTCACAGGAGTATTAATCAATATTCACTGTTTTTATCTATATTTCAATGTTTGGGAAGCTTTATGTTATTTGGAACGTGGTTGTAAGGACATAAATAGTTTTAAAGACAACACTCAAGAAAAAATGTAAACATTTAAACAGTACATATCCCTGGTATATTTTTAAAAAATTGTATGATAACTGTTGTATTTTAGTGTATTTTCATCAAATTTACAGTAACAATTATAATTCAGGTGTATTAGAAGATATTCAGTGAATTATAATCTATTTGATGTTGGTTTTGATGGTTTATTGCATCAAAAATATAGCTTTTTTACCAGGTGACCAAAATATCATAATTTTCTTTTAATTGCATCTCTATTTAGTCTGTAATGGTAAAATAAATATGTTAATTCATAATGGATTCATATTCCTTAGCTTTTGACCTTTCAAAGGAGACCAGAATTATGCATCTCGGCCAAATGGTTGAGGAATTATTCTTGAAATATGAGTATTCATATTCCTGATGTTATAATAGGTGTTTTTCCTAGAAAAAGGTGGTGTCTTCCAAAGAAACTCCCGCACACTGTCTAACTTGCAAAATATATCTATAAACTGGCACTGTGTCTGTACTAGAGCATCAGGGAAAATTTGCCTTTATAAATATATTCACTTCTTGGCTGCATGTATTTAGATAAATTCATCTCTAAAAGTTAAATGGAATTGTGTTACAGTACTGATGAATGAATGTTTACCGATAATTGGTTTGTTTTCTGTTATTATTATTGTTCATTTTTGTTTTCACAATTACTAGCAGGGTACCAGAAACACATAACAGGATATAGCAGGACATAGCAGACATGTCAATGTTTTACTAAATGTTTTACTTACTAAATACATAAATCACCATTTTTACCGGTCAGAAATGCATATTTTACAGTTTATTATAAACATTGATAGGCTTGATGATGTCACTGTGGTATATTTTTTTCTGTGGTATTTGGTATTTGTCCCTTCAGAGTTATTGTAAAAATAGGACAGTTGGAGCATTATCTGGCACTTTTTATAACATTATGTTTAATGCAAAACATAATGTTTGCAGTTATCTTACATGTATAAACATTTTGTGGTGGAAAACAAACGGCATATATTTCCAGTCTTTTGGATTTGGATGTTAATTATATCATTTTCTATTAATATCCTATTTAACAGCCAGTTGTCCCCAGAAGATATGGCACAGGTTCCGGCTAACTCCACCTCCAACATCTTGAACCGTCTTATGGTCAGTTATGACCCAAGAATAAGGCCTAACTTTCAAGGTAATGCTACAAACTATACAGGTAAGTGATGACAAACATTTCTTTTAAGAAAGACACAGGGGACCATTTAGTTCATTTATGTGTGCTCATCCAGAATCAGAGGTGTTTCACAA